>JAVSBT010079552.1:0-16252 GCA_033118115.1 Pharyngocirrus eroticus
AAATACTCATGTTTAAAGATACATGTGTATTATACCCAAAAGTGTAGGGTTAAAAATGATGATACCTTTACACAAAACTTACAATTCAATGATTTTAATCCTTTTGTGCAAAGGTATCTGTTTATAATAGAGAGTGTGCTATAAGCATTACTCACTTTATTTTGTTCATATTTTAAGACATGTTCATATTTCACTTATGATATATTACAATGATTATACATGAATGTTTTGAGGTTATAGCTTCCCTCGACTCCGACAAATCATATTTCAATTTTATGTATCAACATGCTATGATTCCATCTTTTCTGCCATGTAGGTCAATACAAAGGAGTAGTCTAAAAAGCCTAATTTATTTTATAATTGATAGTTTCTATACCTACAAGCCAAATATAATTTCAAAATTACAAGGTATACAATTAATATTTACACTATTATGTATTAAAAGAAATGTGATTTAAAATGTTGTCCTGTATATTCTTATGTCACGTTGAAAGCATTATTACTACAGTCTAGAGTGTATCAAATCATTATTTTCAAAAAGTCATTATCATTATTAACCTCTCCTCGAAAATATAAGTCACAGTGATTCTTAAGTTAGGTGCTGAGGGGGAAGGGGGTATATGCTCAATAAGAAAGTGAAATATGCCCCATAGTATATACGCGGTAATACAATTGATGTCAGCAAAAACTCTGCAAATATATTTTGCCTAAATAGTACCTTTACATTTTGTTGTTTTAATCTTTTTTTTCCCATCTAGGTAAACAATTGAACTCATTATGACATCAACTTATTACCAGAGACTCCTCCCGGGTGAAAAAAAAATAGCAGAAAAACTAAAACCACTGGTGAAACCACTGCGGAAACAATATGACACCAAAGAAGAACAGGCAATTTGTTTGCAGGAACTTGGAGAACTTTATCTCAAAGCTGGTGTTGAATCAAAAAATGGCAAAGATTTTACCAAAGCTGCTGCCCTATTTAATGCAGCTCTTGTCAGAACTTCCAAAGAGGAAGTACAGAAGAAAATAAAAGGACACCTGGTGGTAGTAAGACAAGAATTTATGACAGCCTTTTACCCAGATGCTAAGCTTATCTTGCAGGAACAATGGGAGGAAATAAGGATGCAGAATATACATACCTTGGAAAATATCCGTACTAATATTGAAGATAACAGTCGTTGTTTAAAACTCTTCATGGATAGGTATGACGTCGAAGCTGAAAATTCAGGGAAGATGGAGGCATGTCTTGTAAATGCAGCTAAGAAACTCACCTTGCTAGTGCAAGAAGAAATGGTTGAATTTATTAGGCTTTTGTGGAATCAGAGTATGGAGTTTTCAGATGGTATCCCCCCATGCAAATATTCCATGATGGGACTTGGTTCATTAGCCAGACAGGAAGTGACACCATATTCAGATCTGGAATTTGCAATCCTAGTAGGAGATAATAGTGTCGAGGTTAAAAGATATTTCGAAAATCTCACTAATCTGTTTCATTTATCTGTACTTGACCTTGGTGAAACCCCCATTCCGCAAATGGCCATACCGTCACTTAATGATTTCATGACACCAGATGGCGACTGGTTTTATGATAAAATCACACCTTCAGGGTTTAAATTTGATGGTGAAATGCCATGGGCCTGCAAAACCCCTACTGGCCGGCATGCTATTGGCAATAAAAAGGTTTTGTCGTTCATCCAAACACCTGAAGAAATGGCAGAATTGCTTAAAGATGACAGTGTATTGGGTCAATCTTATCACGTCGCAGATGTCCTAAGCCGAACAATTCATATCATTGGTCAACTTGACTTATATGACATTTATCAACAAGCAGTAGTCAAGGTTTCACATGAATCAGACACAAATCTTTTGGCTAGCAAAAGAAAAACCGCCATGTTTAATGATTATTTGAAGGCATTCATGGCAGAATTACCTTTTCGCAATGTAAAAGTTTCATATTATCGATTACCTTCTACTTTTGTTGAGACTATGCGACAGTTGTTTACTCCTACCTTTCAAGGTGGTTCCCAGTGGTGTATCATTGAGAACTTAACAAAAATGCAAAAGTTGCCAGAAGAGCATGCTTGTCAATTGAAAGTGGTCGTAGCATTGGTTTATGGTGTGCGTCTTTTTACCTACTTCACCCATAAGGGGCAGCGTGAAAAAATGGAGACAGATCAGTTTATTAGACATCCTGGAATGAAGAGTATACACACAATAATAGGCATATTTTTTGTTACCACTATTTTGCCTATCCTCTTGGTCAGTTTAGGTGAAGATACAAATCCAGGATTACATGGTACCGAGGTCAATGATATTACTTATTCATTGTCACAAACGACTGAACATATGGGATTTTCAAGGTCTCCGTTTTACCCACCCATACTCATGACTTATTGTTCAGCCTATATCGGTATGGCCGTTAGAGATCAAGTATTACCTACTTATTTTTGTGGAGACACTTGTCAAAGGAAGAAAATATTACGCCTAGATTATGAAATACCAAACATTACTGATATAGATTTCTTGCTTAAGAACACTCATTTATGTTCCTGTCTATCTATGATGCAGATTTATCTGAAGATGCTTAGATATTGCATTCAAAGATTTTTAAAACTTCCAACAGGTCCACCTGAAGTTTATATGAATTGTATTCTTGACGAATTATCAAAGTGTACAGAAGTAAGAGACATGCTACTTCTGAATTTCAATTTGCTGAAACTGGCTTATTACATTACAAACGTTACAGTTTTAAAACGTGTCGCAGAAAGAAGTGAGATATATTTGAATACTGTGGGGCCTACATTGCCAAAAGTGACAATTTATGCAATGGTGTTCCACAATATGGAAGTTGAGTTCTATCGGTGGTTAATGCACATATATGAATTCCTTGGTGAAACTGGAAAAATGACAGCACTCCTAGAGAAGTGGATAAATATATTGGAAATATACCATCCCGGTGGAGATTTTGAAATAGAGCAAATTGGATTATACATTGATCTGGGAAAACTTTTGATGAAGAATCCAGAAAAAGAAGAAGAAGCTATTCGTTTCCACAAAAAAGTTTTACAGAGAATAGAAAATAAAGTCATTTCAAATTCTTCAACTAACATTTTGAAAGAGACTTTAGCTGAAAGTGTTGTTACATTTGCAGGAATTCTGTATGGTAAAAAACGATATGAGGAAAGTGAAGCATTATTAAAAGAATATTACTTCAATGACAACAAGTCTTTCAATTTTACAAAAAGATACGTCTTTGTAGCTTTGAAGGTGCTCGCGTACTGCTATATGTATACAGAGAGATGGATGGAATGTACTGAAGTCTGTGAAAAGATCTATCATATGGTACTGAATGATGGTTTTAGTGACCAACTTTCTGTTAATGATAGGAAAGGAGTTGGTAGCCTTCTAGTCAGGGTGCACAGTATAAGTGGGAATATGAGAGATTTACGTAAAGCTGCAGAGTTTCATAAGCTTATCTGCAATACTCAAAAAGACAAAGTGTTAGCTGTTCTAGAACATAAAATCTTTCTGTTGAAATCATCATTCAACTTGTTTACTTTTGGTTTCAAGTTAATGGTAATTCAATATGTGAAACAAGCCATGGCTTTAGATGACCCAACGACTGCCACACAACAAGTGGATTTTAGTAAGACAGACATGTGGCTACATATACTTGTAGTTCTCTGTGATGCACTGGACAGCGTTAGTGTTTTAGGAGATACGGACATTACATTCGAAAACTACGATTATCTTGATTCTAGACTTAGAAACACCCGTTTTGATTTGTATCATTTTTATGTCGACTATAGACTCTGTCACTGCTTATTTAGAATTGCAATAGACCCAAGCAAATATTTTGTGTTAAAACTAAAGGAAACAACTGACTATCTCTACCAAACTCAAACACATTTGACACAATTCTTCCCAAAATGTACAACAGCTATCAAATGGTGTAAATATGCAAGATTGCACTTGAATCCAAATGCTAAAGAGATTACACTTCAAGATCCCGTAAAACCTTTGTCCTTGTATTTGGCGGTGCGTGGAAGTGCATACAGGCTATTTTGATTTCATGGTGTTAATATCATCTTTATATTGATTGTATGGACAACGTCTATGATAATGATAATTAAGATTTCATGAGGGTAAAACCTTAACAACTTACATAACTATGTACAACATTGGTTAAAATAACATTAGATTTATTACACATGAATGTAAATTGTGATACAACACAAGCAACAAACAAGTGCTCATGGGAAAGTGAAATAATTTTCGGCCACAATAAAGTACCAGATATTCATAGTATATTTATTACTATTGATTATCATCGATGTTTATTCATATTGCAACTAAAAGTTGATTTATATACTTGTAAACATAATGTTTTGCCAACTGATAACTTCAGAAAATAAACAATGATGAAACTTCCAATAATTATCATGTTTGCTTTATCTATTTTTCAAGATTAATACATTTAATATTTTTTGACTATATTTCATATTCATCATCAGAACACTGATCATTTACTTCAAAAAATCTAACATATATATATCATCATCATATAACAGTAAACTCGTCATGGAGTAACTGTGGCATCTTTACATTGATTCCTCCGGGCATTACTGTCTTGTACCATCCTTGCAACTTCTTTAATGCTCACATTTATATACAAGATATGAAAAGGTGAAGAATACACACTGGACATGTAGCTTACATGAGTCTGATAATGAATGTGTCAAATGATAAAACAAAATAGTTATACATGAACATGAAAATAAAGTAACACAATACACATTAAACCTAAATAAAATACATTATACTATAATTTCATAATGCAGACTGTCTCTATTAAAATAATATCTTGTGTCCTTTGCTCATTTCAATTAAAAACAAAACAAAAAACAAGATGGGAAATTGATATAAACCTTTATTCCAGTGAAGCATAAGCATTTAGAACATTATACATGACTATAAACATTGTATTCTAAGAAAATAATAAGACTTGTAACTAAAAAAACATATCAAGATTCTTAGTAGAACTGAATTAATCACTTTGCATTACAGTAACATAGTTTTAAAACTTTTTTACGCAACAAAAATCTTACAAGAAGCTTTCGCCTCTCCTTCTGGAAGTATGAAAAACACAATGTAACGTTTCAAAATTCATAATATTGTTTGAAGTAGTTATGCATTATGTATATACCCATATTGGGTCATTCAGATATACTGGTTGTTTTACAATCCCTGATGTTTATCTGATTGATAGTCTTTACCATGACATAACAACTGGTTGGACTGTTTGTAACTTACTATGACAAATTGAATTTTACTACCATAATATATGAAATCAGTTTTTTTGTTTGTTTTTGGAGTGGGTGCCTACATCTACAACATTGAAAAGGTTTTGAAAAATATCTTAAGAGTCCCAAAATATATAAACTATTTTGGATATTTTTTGGAAATTTTTACTTTCTTAGACCTTTTCGAAAAATATCATCAACAATATATTTTTCACTAGTCACTATCTTGTATCCTTAGCCAGTATTTATTGGATTTTTTTTGATGACACTCAATTTTACAACCACACAGAAGATACCGGTTTTTTTTCTTCTTAGTCTTACATCAATATCATTATACTTGAAAAAGGTTTGTCCCATTTGGAATTTGTAATATTTTTCCGTCTTTCATATATCTAAATGTGAAATCATGATTAATGAAGTGTGAGTGCTATCAAATTGTAGCCCTTTCACCAAAAAGATATTCTTTCATTGTATTACTATTTTTGTATTATTTTGCTGTAAATAGTCAACTGTAGTTTAGGGTCGAAGTGATGAGAGTATTTTAAAAAGGATTCACTTCTGTCCTGTATGTACAAGCATACATCTGTGTCTTATTAATCAGAGCGTATGGATCTATGTAGCCCTGTGGTATTATGTTTTCAGCATTGGGATTCAAAAGCAATCTTGCATTTTTACACCATTTGATAGCTGTTGCGCATTCTGGGAAGAATATCCACAAACGTGTTTGGGTTTGGTAGAGATATTCAGCTGTTTCCTTAAGTTTCAAAACAAACGATTTGTCCGGGTCCATTGCAATGTCAAATAAGCAGTGACAGAGTCTATAGTCTACATAGATCTGATACATTTCAAGGCTGGTGTTATATAACTTTGAAAGCAATCTTTGACAATGGTAATTTTGAAATAAAAATGTCATGTCTACAGAAGATGTGAAGGCGTCCAATGCATCACAGAGGACCACAGAGATATGTAGCCACATATCTGTCCCACTGAAATGCAGCTTTTTTGTCTGAATCGTTGTGTCATTTAAATCCAACGCTTGTATCACATAATGAATTCCCATAAACTTGAAACCAAAAGTAAACAATAGCAATGATGACGTCAACAGAAATATTTTATGTTCTAGAACAGCTAACAATTTGTCTTCCTGACTATTGCAGGCTAGCTTGTGAAACTCTACCGCTTTTGGTAAAGCTATAATGTCCCCACGAATACGGTAACCAACGATAAGAAGTGTACCTATGTCAGTCCTGTCTTTGGCACAGAGGTGTTTACCAGCCCCTTCATCCTTAAGGATAATATGATGGATTTTTTCACAAACTTCAGTACAGTCCGTCCATCTCATACTATGTGTGTAGCAGTGTGCTAGCACCAAAAAAGCCTTTACGATAAGATCCTTTGTAAAATTGAAAGACTTCTTGTCATTGAAGAAATATTCTTTAAGTAATGCTTCACTTTCCTCAATTCGTTTTTTAGGTAACAGCAATTCTGCAAATGTAAACACATGTCCGGCTAACGTTTCTTTATATAGGTTCATTGAAGAATTAGAGCTGACTTTTTTTTCTAATTTCTGCAATGTGTTTTTGTAAAGACGAATGGCTTCTTCTTCTTTTTCTGAATTTCGGAGCAAAGCAGTTGCTAGCTCTGTGTATATTTCAATATACTCGATGTCAAAATCTCCTTCTGGATAGTATGTTTCCAACATATTTATCCACCTCTCTAGAAGATTTGTCAACTTTTCATCTTCACCAAGGAATTCGTATAGGTGCATTGACCACCGATAGAAGTCAGATTCTATAAGCCCGAATACCTCTTTGTCCATTAACCCTTCTGGTAACCCGGGCACCACTATATCCAAGAGTTCCTCAATACATATAATAACACGTTTTAAAGTGGTCACATCTTTGCAAAAATAAGCCTGTTTTAGCAAATTGAAATTCAAAAACAGCTTGTCTCTTACTTTTGTACACTTTGGTAATTCGTCAAAAATACAATTCAAATTGGCTTCAGGTGGACCTGTTGGAAGTTTTAAAAATCTTTGAGTGCAGTATTTATGTACCTTGAGATAAATCTTCACCTTAGACACACATGAACATAAATGAGTGTTTGCTAGCAGATAATCAAAATCCTTCATGTTTGGTTTTTCGCAATCAAGATCATTAAGTTTGTGCTCTAAACAAGTTTCACTACAACACACACCATTCTGTTCTCCATCGTCTGCGACTAAAGCAAAATATTCTGTGTAATGACAGTTGAGCAAAGACGGATACCTTCTTTGATCGTTGTAATGTGAAACGCTAGTAAGTTGCTGTATTTGTGATACTGGATCAGCACTTAGATCAATATTGAGGTCACGTAAGCGTCTCCAATTCAATGAAGATTTTATGTTTTCAAGCACTTTTGAAGTTAGATCTTCGTGTGAATTGGTGTAGATAATACGAGAAGTAATTTTTTGAAACAATATCTTAACTTTCATCCTTATGTCATCCATTTCAGGGTCTCTCTTAAATTGATCTATCTTCATTTTTTCACGCTGCCCCCTATGGCCAAAATATGTAAATAATCGCACACCATAAGCCAATGCGATGGCTACTTTCATTTGAAATGCATCTTCCTCTGAACACACTTGCATTTTCCCGAAATGCTCAATAGTGTCCCACTGAGAACCCCCTGGAAAGAGAGGTGTTAACCACTGTCTCAAATTTTCAACAAAAATGGAAGATAATCTATAGTAACCACATTTTGCATTGCCGTAAGGTTTTTCATGGGTCCAACAAGCCACTAGATCTTGATTCATATTTTGAAACCTTTTGTTAGGAAGAATATTTGTGTCTGAATCATTTACACAATTGATTACTTCTGTCAGGTAAAAGTCATACAAGTCAAGGTCACCAACGATATGAATTGTTCGACATAAGACATCTGCAACACGATAAGACTGACCCAATACACTGTCATCTTTAAGTAATTCTGCCATTTCTACAGGCGTTTTGATAAATGACAAGACACTTTTATTGCGAGTAGCTTGCCGACCAGTAGGGGTTTTGCAAGCCCATGGCATTTCGCCATCCAATTTAAACCCTGACGGTGTGATTTTGTCAAAGAACCAGTCGCCACCTGGTGTCATAAAATCATTTAGTGTTGATATAGCCATTTGTGGAATGGGAGTTTCACCAAGGTCAAGCACAGATAAATGAAACAGATAAGCGAGATTTTCGAAATATCTTTGAACATCATCACTATTTTCTCCAACTAGAATTGCAAATTCCAGATCTGAATATGGTGTCACTTCCTGTCTAGCCAATGAACCAAGTCCCATCATGGAGTATTTGCAAGGTGGGATACTATTTGAAAACTCTACACACTGATTCCATAAAGACCTTATAAAGCTAAGCATTTCTTCTTGCACTAGCAAGCTGAGTTTTTTGGCTTCTTTGACAATACAATTCTCCATTTCCAGTACATCCTTGGCTTTAATATCATACCTATCCATGAGCAATTTTAAAGTATGACTGTTTTCTTCAATATTAGTACGGATTTTTCCCAAGGCATGTATATTCTGCATCCTTATTTCCTCCCATTGTTCTTGCAAAATATTCGTAGCACCAGGGAAAAAGACTGTCATAAATTCTTGCCTTACTACCACCAGGTGTCCTTTTATTTTCTTCTGAACTTCCTCCTTGGAAGTCCTGACAAGAGCTGCGTTGAATAAGGCAGCAGCTTTGATCAAATCTTTGCCAATTTTAGATTCCACACCAGCTTTGAGATAAAGTTCTCCAAGTTCCTGTAAACAAACTGCCTGTTCTTCTTTGGTGTCATACTGTTTCCGCAGTGGTTGTACCAGTGGTCTAAATTTTTCTGCTAATTCTGTCTCACCCGGCAGGGGCCTTTGGTGATAAGAAGATGCCATACTGAAGTTCAGTTGCCACCTGAATGGGAAAAACATAATAGAATGGAAAGATAAGATTAAGGCAAAACATATTTTCTGAGTTTTAGGTTAATTTAAGGCTTTGGTCAGATTGATGACTTTTATGCACATAACATAGGCCTATTTCATATACTTAACTGGCATACACCCAACTCTGTCCCTAAACAAACCCTTCACCCTAATTCAGGACTACTCTTACTTGGGCTTTAGACCAAGCTTTCAAAACTTTTATTAGCTAATCTATGTATCTTTTTTACCATCGTTATTTAGTTTATCAACACCATTGAAATGTAATATGGGGTGTTATCTGAATACAATACTATCATTGTATTGAAGTGCCAGAATATGCAGATGATCTCGAAAAAGTACAAATTATGCATTTCGTTTTGGTAAAATTAAATGTCATTTCATGCCTTTAACCTAAGTTAGAACCATATCAAGAAAATGTACTTTCATCATCATGCATACCCAAACAAGGTATTAAGAAAGTGGATGCTATCTTGATTTTAAATATTGCTAATTTCTGTCGTCTTTATATCCAAGTGTAAATAACATGTATATGATGGGCACCAACTTTTTGTATCACCATAACCAATACAGTGTGCACCAATGCGCATCATTGTTTATAGTGTTGTTACTGTGTAATAGAGTTGATCACCCAAACCATTCTGTAAAATCGAAATAGTTCATAAGGATACAAAAGCACTTCTTACCAAATACGTAATCCTGACGTTTCGAATACAGTTCGATCTTTCTTGAATCAGGAAGAGAATTTCTCACTACAGCTTCAGGTGTGGGCCTCGTTCTGAATTATATACACGCTCTGCTGGTTTCTGGTTAGGGTAACTGAGAGTTTAAAGGTCAAAGGGGAACGATGTTATAAGGCTGCAGTACATTATACATATAAGGACTCATAGTGAAAACATTTGAAAAAGCCGACAGCTTCCAAGTAGATAAAATGGTTACAAGTCCAAAAAGTATAATTGTATTAATATTTGATTTCCCAGCAAAGCAGAATCATAAGGCAAAAATGGTACAGACAACCAGATATATAATTATATGAGATCATACAGAAGAGATCATTAGGTGTGAAGTATCAATAACAACATACACTTGTGAAAACTATAAGTGTAGCGTTATTCGGGGCATAATGATAATAACAATGTCTTTATTCCCACTAAAAAGTTTGAAATAATCCTTTTGACAAGTAGCAGACGCAAACAAATATAGGATTATGACAACAAAAACAGTAAGAACACATGTGCACTGTGATTGGATTAGAGGGGGTGATAGCTATCATAGGAGATAAACAATGATACAAGAAGAAAAGCGCTTTCAATTCTATATTAACTTTGAATACAATACACAGTCTTTCAAAAACACATTCAACCGGACACTAGATATTGTTTCAACTCTAAACAGAAGGTATTGGAAGCTAACTATTTAATGTTTCTATTCTAATGCAAGTAGAGTGAAAGTTATTAGAACGATCATTCATATTGTATGCAGATTTTTTGGCATTTTCGTATTTAACAATGTAAAAACATTTCCTTAAATTACACACAACCAAGGAAAATTTACCTTCATCATGGATCCTTATACTTCTGTTTTGGCAGACAGTAGTGATGGATGTGAGTGTGGTGGAAACTCTTTTGTTAATAGACTTAGTCTATTAACAAAAGTCACTACATCGCAGGTTCGCCGTTTTTATTTTGATGATATTCGCTTTATTAGTAACAACAAAGAATTTGGTCGGAGATCCCATCTCCCTCTAGTGTCCATCTTTTATCATTTCAAATCACAGGGAATATGCAAATAATATGTTGGGTAAAAAAAGCTTATTACTTATCATACAAGGAAGAAATGCCTAAGGAAGGAAAGGGAAGGACGAGACAGGGAATACATCAATTATTACCAATGGGTTGGGTTTATTCTAATTTGCAGCCCGTCATGTTTTCATCCAATATGGAAGATCAATATGGCCTATCTTCAGTGAAAAACTGGCATTGCAGTTACCACAGTGACAGATGCTTCCATCCAGTTTTAAAAGACACACTGAACCAGATTCAAGAGACAAAACATTGCAGGACATGACCAGATGTATGGGACGATACCTTTGGGAAAGGGCCACAAAGCACATGCTAAGAACAAGCTCTAAAAGTATCTTCTATAAAGCTTATGGATGTTAAATGATGTTCATTATCTCATAATGAAATCACTTTATATCGGTAATGTCGTAAATTACCTTCCAAGGGTGACCATGTGTGGCTTCAAATATGAGTTCTAGGAAATGTCCAAGGAGTTTTTTTAATGTAAGCAGGCAATCGTATCTCTTCCTCGTCATGTGAATATAGGGTTTTGTCTTGTGGCCATGGATGAATCCCAGATGCTTCGAAATGACCTCAAACTGTTAAGTGATCTCATAGCCGTCGAACTTGTTTCAGGCCGTTAGGATAATTTCAAAGACAATCATGGATCACTTTCCATAGGAAATATTATAACCCCACCACAGATAATAATAACTGGAGGATCCCCTTAAAGTAAAAGAAGAGACAGGCTTTATTTATCATGACAACTCTCAAAGGAAACCACAAAAGAGGAAACATATGTTTACAATAATAGGACTAAAGATACCAATTCCGTGTATAATGTTAATGAACTCTATTAGGGGTAATGGGAAAATATTTTTGAATCAATATGATTTTGCAAGACAATATCAGTTACCATGCACTCCTGATATTTTAGCAAGCAATACTGAGATACACATACAGGAGCTATAGTCAAATTGACAAATTCAAAATATATCATACATCTTTTAACATGTACCTATACTTTTGCCAGTTTAAATTAATAACAAATTTGAAGAGAATGTATATGAAATGTAAAACTGTGAACCTTTATTACAGTAAAAATGTACAACTGTCAACATGATCGTATATGATATTGTATTCTAAAACAACATTAATTGTCTCTCCAAAAGGTATTTGGCGCAATAAAAACCCTTTTATTTTAGGATGCTTTATGCTGAGAAGCATTTTAAAAAGACATCTTCTCTTTGAACGGATGCATAGGCATGCATCTGTCTATCCTTAACCAGAGAGGTTAGATCTATGTGGTCTTGTGGTAGTTTGTTTTCAGCATTTGGATTCAAGAGCAATCTTGCATCTTGACACCATTTGATGGCTGTTGTATATTGCGGGAAGAATTTCGTCAAACTTGTTTGAGTTTGGTAGAGAAAGTCAGCTGTTTTCTTCAGTTTCAAAACAAAAGATGTGTCTGTGTCCATTGCAATGCTAAATAAGCAGTGACAGAGTCTATAGTCTACATAGGTCTGATATAAATCAAGACAGATTAAGCCGCTTGCATATAACTTAAAAAAGTTTCTCAGACAAACGGCAATCCCACCATAAATGTCAAATAAAACTGCCACGTCTACAGCAGATTTGAAGCTATTCAGGGCATCACAGAGGACACCAAGTATATGCAGGCAAATGCTCATGTTTGTCTTAAAATCCAACATGCTTGTGTGGGCAGTTGGATCATTTAAAGCCAATGCTTGCTTCGCATATTGAATTCCCATAGAATCTAAACGAAAGGCAAACAAGTGCAATGATGACGTCAAAAGAAATATTTTATGTTCTAGGGCAGCTAACACTTTGTCTTTCTGAAGATCGCAGGCAAGCTTGTGAAACGCTGCAGCTTTAGGTATATCTAATATTTCCCCACAGCAAATGTACCCATTAATCAAAAAATTACCTATTTCAGTCCTAGGCCTAGCAGAGAGGTGTTCACCAGCACCTTCATCCTTTACCAAGTGATACATTCTTTCACAAACTTCAGTACATTTTGCCCTTTTTTTGCTACAACGGTAGCAGCGAGCTAACACCTGCAAAGCAGCTATGATCTGTTCATTTGCAAAACTGAAATACTTGTTGTCATCGAAGTATTCTTCTACTAATGCTTCACACTCCTCAAATCGTTTTTTACCCACCAGCACTTCTGCAAAATTAACAACTTTGCTGGCCAAAATGCTTTTATAGTCAGGTTTGTCAATTGAAGAATTGGAGATGACTTCATTTTTCAATCTATGTAAAGCTTTTTTTGAAAAAACAATGGCTTCTTCTATTTTTTCTGGATTTTCAAGCAAAGCTGTTCCAAGTGCAGTGTATATTCCGATATGCTCTATGTCAAAATCTCCATCTGGATAGCGTTTTTCCAATATAGCTGTCCAACGCTCTAGAAGAGTTGTCAATTTTTCATCATCACCAAGGAATTCATATAAGTGCCTCAAGTACCGATAGAAATCAAATTCCATACGATCGAATTTCTCTTTATGATCCCTCCTTCCTGTCGAACTTAGCACTCCAGTTTTCAAGAATTTCTCAACATATTCTACAACATGTTTTAGAACTGCAACATCTGTGGAGAAATAAGCCAGTTTCAACAAATTGAAATGCAAAAACAGCATGTCTCGAACTTCTGTACACTTTGATAACTCATCAAAAATACAATTCAAATAAACATCAGGTGGATGTGTGGTAAGTTTTAAAACTCTTTGAGTGCAGTATCTATGCACTTGTAGATAAGTCTTAACCAGAGAAACACATTCACATAAATGAGTATTCTGTAGCAAGAAATCTAAATAGTCAATGGTTGGTATTTCCCAATCTAGGTAACAAAGTTTTATCCTTTGACAAGTTTCCCGACATTGCAAACCATGTAATGCTCTATCAGCCCAGGCTAATATAAAATAGTGCAAACAAAAGAACTTGAGTATGAATGGATGATTTCTTGGAGACATGCGTGAATCTTCCATAAGTTGCCCTATTTGTGATAGCAAATCAACAGAACTGACATCTAGTGGATAGCGTGGGGTCACCATTTCGAGCTCTGTTGAAGTTATTTCTTCAGCATAATAGGCCGTGAGAATACGAACAAAAAATAATGGAAAATGTATTCCTATTTTGATTTCTATGCTCTTCATTCCTGGATCTATAGTAAACTGATCTGACTTCATTTTTTCACGCTGCCCTCTATTGGTGAAATACGTAAAAAGACGCACACCATAAGCCAATGCTATGACCACTTTCAATTCAAAAGCATCTTCCTCTGATAACTTTTGCATTTCTTTCAAATGCTCAATTATACACCACTGAGAACCCCCTTTAAAGGAAGGAATTAACATCTGCCTCATACTTTCAACAAATACAGAAGGCTTTCGATAATATGTACCTTTTGCATTCGGGTAAGGGATATCTCTAGAAGAATCAAGTACATCATCTTTTATAGCCAGAGCTTTACTAGTCAAACGATTTTTGTCCAATTCGTGTGAAATCTTGATTACTTCATTCTTGTAAATGTCATATAAGTCAAGGTCACCATTGATATGAATTGTTCTTCGTAAGACTTCAGCGACACGATAAGACTGACCCAATACACTGTCATCTTTCAGTAATTCTGCCATTTCTACAGGTGTTTTAATAAAGGACAAGCTGCTTTTATTGCTGGTAGCTTGTCGCCCAGTAGGGGTTTTGCAAGCCCATGGCATTTCACCATCCAATTTAAACCCTGACGGTGTGATTTTATCATAAAACCAGTCGCCACCTGTTGTCATAAAATCATTAAGTGATGGTATGGCCATTTGCGGAATTGGAGTTTCGCCAAGGTCCAGCACAGATAAATGAAACAGATTAGTGAGATCTTCGAAATATCTTTGAACATCATCACTATTTTGTTCAACTAGGATTGCAAATTCGAGATCAGAATATGGTGTCACTTCCTGTCTTGCAAATGAACCAAGTCCCATCATGGAATATCTGTATTTACAAGGTGTGATACCATTTGAAAACTTCTTCTTCTTCTTCTTCCCCTTTCTTCTTCTTTCTTTCTTCTTTTTTGAAAACTCCATACTCTGATTCCACAAAAGCCTAATAAATTCAAGCATTTCTTTCTGCACTAACAAGGTGACTTTTTTGGCTTCATTAACAAGATAAGTCTCTATTTCCGGTACATTTTTTGCTCGGATATCATACCTATCCATAAGGTTTTTTAAATTACGACTGTTATCTTCAATTCTGTAGCGTATTTTTTCCAAGGTATGTATATTCTGCATCCTGTTTTCCTCCCATTGTTCTTCCAAAATAGACTTAGCATTTGGGTAAAAGGCTGTCATAAATTCTTGCCTAACTACCACCAGGTGTCTTTTCATTATCTTCTGAACTTCCTCTTTGGAAGTTCTTACAAGAGCTGCGTTGAATAAGGCAGAAGCTTTCGTAAAATCTTTGCCATTTCTGAATTTGACACCAGCTTTGAGATAATGTTCTCCAAGTTCCTGCAAACAAACTGCCTGTTCTTCTTTGGTATCATATTGTTTCCGCAGTGTTTCCACCAATGGTTTTAGCTTTTTTGCTATTTTTTTTTCACCCGGTAGGAATCTCTGATGATAATTTGATGTCATAACGAAGTTAATTTGTACACCTGAATAGACAAATTAAACAAAATACAATGAAAGTTAAGATTCAGGCAAAACATATTTGTTAGAACTCTAAAAAGTCAAGGTTTGATCAGAACTCATTTCTTTTGCAAATTGATGTTATATTGGGCTTATTTAATGTTCTCATCTAGCATACATGTACAAAATTCTGCCTCCAAACAAACTCAGCACTCTAACTCAGGAGTTCTGAAATATTTAGGGATGTCAAACTATTGAGTTTGATTCCCCTTTAAGTAAGAATTAAGGTAGGACAAGGAGGGGCCATTATATAATAAACTGATAGACAGCGCCTCCTTGTGGAGAAGTCATGAGGACTTCAGTTCAGTTTATGATTTCAAAGGGAACATTTGGTTTTATGATTTTGATTAGATAAGACGTTACAATTGTTGATGTAATATGCTAGAGAATAAAGCACGGTGTTAGCTAACACACAAGAGAGTTTCGTCCATTCAATACCGGTGTAAGAGATTTATTTTACCCCCCATTTCAAATTACCCCCCGGTAAATTGAAATCGAACTCAATTTACCCCC
>JAVSBT010079885.1:0-16245 GCA_033118115.1 Pharyngocirrus eroticus
AAAGGAATCTTTGTATTTTTTTGTTCTTATTATTATAACACTAAACAACAGGTCCTCATCACTTGTAAAAGAGAATAAAATACATAAATATTGGAATTTTTTTAGTGCCTATATTAATGACGTTTCATAGTAACATGTATGTTTACCGACTCCCAATAAAAAGTGGCTACTATGGCTCCCGCGGATTCTGCTCGTTTCATTCCCTGTAATAGCTTCACCCTCACTGACCAACTGACCTGGTCTTTTCTTAGGCTTTGAACACTCAGTTAGGGCAATTTTTAGAGGGGAAGAAGGTGGTAATCTAAGCATAATTATGCTCTATCCATGTAAGTTAGTAAGATATGTAATAAAGTATGATGCAATTGTCCCAATTCCAGTCTTCTCTCATCATAATCCAGTTTTTTAATCACTTGAAGTGATGATGTTTTTTCTTATAAAAATCAATACATTCATAGTCAATTAGATCATCTAAAAAGGCAAAGCACCTCATAATGTTCCTTTTAAAAATAAGCAAAACATCTGGGAGCCATGCGATCAGATATACAATGAAAATAGCAATCATCCTTCAAAAATTACTTTTAGATCATAAAGAAGAAATTTCCCTTATTCGACATACAAAAAGTCTCCCAGGAAAAAAAAGGGAACAAAACAACATAGCTTAGCTGTTATAAACAACCAATTACTTGAAACCAAAACATCTGTTCATTCAAACCTACAGTTGAAAGAGGAATTCGGAAACCAAGATATCCCTAGAAATCAGCAAAATACAAGATATCAATATTTGGAATAACCAGATCCTAAAAGCCAAAATGTACTCACAAGCTTATGCTGCAACCTGGTGGACTTCTGTAAAGTATATCCAAAATTATCAAAGTGCAGTCAAACACATTGGTAAAGTCAAATCAAACATTTAAATCTAAATCATTATTATTATTATTAAAAGTCTCATATTAGAAACCAGTCATTTTTTATTTAATGATATTTCTATTTACAAAAGCTATCACTTTGAAAATGAAGAAATCAACATATCAGCCAGTATTCTAGCAGCTTTCTTTCTTATCGTACAAACATGATTAACTACTGCTATTGAGACCGCTTTCATAAACCAGGCACACACACAGGGTAGTATTAGTGTAGTATGCCTCCACTGATTCTTCTACTTGGAATAAGTTTTACCCCATATCTTTTTCTGACTTATCCATTATTTTTTATTATCATTACTGTGCATAAGGAAAGTTCTGCTTTCAAGTCTACTATTTTCATTTACATATTTACTTTGAATGGAGGTGTCAATAAAACTGTACATCAAATGAAACAAAATGGCAGATAATAGTACAGTATATGCCCTATTTCTAAAATTTCGTAGGCACCTAAGAGATTAATTTAACTCATGAGGAGTTCCATCAATTTATTCATGTCCCTCACAACATATTTATTGTCGATGTGACTTAGTTTTCATGTGTTTTCAAAATGAAAGGTATTCAATGAATCCTGATATGAGGGGACCCCCTGATATACTTACTTAACAATGAAATATCAAAGAACAACACGCCGGAAAGGTTATAATATTTTCTATTTTATTCTTACTAAATTAGATTCATATAGCTCAAAAATGTGATGACACTTGCTCTTTAGTTATCACACAAAGAAGACCTTTGCTTCTAGCCTTTCAACCCTAAAAAGTGCGATAATTAAAGCACCTTTAACAATATGATCCCAAAAGGTGCAATAATTGCGTTGTTTGATCATTACATTGTACAAAGTTATGTAAAAATGTGTTGCAGTGGTATCTTTGTTACTGCAGTGGCATCTTTGTTACAATAATAATAATAATTGTGATCAACAGATCAAAAATGAACACTTCACAATGTCAAAATCGAATTGTGTTCAACTGATCAGATCATTTTAGCACTACATTTCAGGGTACAAATTACTTTTTTTTGGTCACTGACAGACGGACCAGTAGGTCAAAATCTCTACTGGACCATCCAATATTCTACCAGACCATTCACAAAAAAATGAAAACCCAGCAAAAAGCAAGGTATATAGGCAAATATCATAATCTTTATTTACATAATTCTCATTAATATACACTAATCTTATGACTCTCTTCTTCGCCAATCCATAATATTACATAACTGCAGTTTTCCTTCAAATCACAAAAATGTCCACCCAAACAGTAATAATCCATTAAACTTCTGTGTCAGTCTAAAAATCTAATACTTCGATATATATATCAGCTCACAGGGAATAATTTAGGATGTATCGCATCGCATTTTGCGATACAAAATTGGCCAACTGCTATACAAAATTGACACTTGTATCGCGATACAAAGTTTCTACATTGCCTCTAAAGTTCATTCCACAGTCTTTTCTGAGTACATGTGCACTTTGATCTCTCAAGTGCTGTGTTTTCCCTCCAGAAAAGGAACATCAGTATGTCAAAAAAATTGGCAGTCAGCCAGTCCAATTATGTTGATATATCAACAATTCCACTAGGTGTCACTATAATGTATATAAAAAAATACAATACCATTGAAGGAGTGTGGGTCCATCTTACTATTATGTTAGCTCTAGAAAGTAAATCATTCTTATAAATGAAATAAAATGCTATCTGGGGAATGAAAGATACACAATCTTAAATGTTATTTAATACCATTTTCTGAAAAAAAGAATAAATATTATAAAAAAAGATTGATTTTGCCATTTTGGTGTTGGTCTTATGAACTTTTTTTTCTAATTCAATGATGGTATATCTTTTATTAGTTGTAAAAGTGGTCACAATTACATAAATTGGGAAAAGATGTTTAGAAAATGTCAATTTTTGAACACAGCATTATCAATTCAAAAAGCATTCTGATCAAAAGCAAATTATTCCATTCCATAATGATTTTTACATCATTCATTTATGGGCCTTTATCAATTAATATAATATTTCATAGCCCAAATATCTATGAATAGATCGTAAAAATTATAATTTTCATGCATCTTTAAAAAACTGCTATTCAAATTCCTAAAAGTGCTATACAAAATCAAAATTTGATTAGCACTTATGCTATACAAATATGACCAACTTAATTAATCCCTGGTTCATCATCACTCTCAGGGTTTTTGCCACTAAACTCCAAAAATGTGATACTTTCCCTGAACACAATTATTATTATTTGTTAATTCAGTTCAAGCTATTTTATTCAACCAATCACCTTTTTTCTTGTCTAGAGAAGTTTGTGTGCTAATAATACTTCAAATAGAGGAAATCTATATATCTTTTTGATTTCTTGTAAAATTCTTGGCTGGAAATTATAAATCACATTTTTTTTATCCAATATGATATATTGATAGGTGAATATTACGATATTCCGATTTATCACGGTATTAACTTTTGAAAAAAGAGTAACTAAACTATGGGTATATCTGTCAGTTTTACCATGGGGCTTTTTAATCAATATTTGCCACTTGCTGTTACAAGAATGAAATATCGTACCACCAGGGACAGATAGCTAGAGAGAGGCTCAAAATAAATGCTGTATCCAAATCAAAATTGAGGACATTATACTACTTCCCTATCCTGTAAACCAGCACTATACCTTTAAGAGTTCTGGTATGTTCTTCGCTGAATGGTATCCACCATTGACCACCGAGGATAGCACTTGTCTGTGACTTATTTCCAATGTGGTCCTCTTTTTGAGATAAAAGACCGTCATTGCCGCTAACCCAGCTACTCTTTTCGAAAGATGACAAGTGTTCTTTTACATGCTACTACTCATAGACATGGATTGGCCAGCAAGGAAGAAGAACTTATTAACCTTGTCAAAACTTTTGAAGCAACATCAACAGCTTACGTAATGGAGATCAGCTCAGAAAAAACAAAGGTCATGTCAAATAAGGCTGATGGCTTCACAAAAGACATCAAGGTTAAAGACTACAACCTTGGAACAGTGACCAACTTTAAATACCTTGGAGCTATTGTGACAGACGAGGGGTCAAAAAGGGAAGTACAGGCACGGCGCAACAGAAAAAATATTGGGGGGGGCCAAATATCTTATCCCAAATTTGAAATAGGCAAAATAGGCGTGTGATCTCGTCACAAATTTTACAAAACCGTGGGGTGGAGGGAGGGGGGAGTAAAAAACATGCCACAGCCGTGTCAAATAGACATGTGAACTTATACCAAATTTTACAAACCGTTTTAACACTACACTTCTGTAACTCCTATTAAGAAACAATACACTTCTGTAACTCCTATTAAGATACAATACACTTCTGTAACTCCTATTAAGAAACAATACACTTCTGTAATACATTTTAAGAAAACATGTTTATTCATGAAATTATTGAGGGCCATTGGCCCCCTGGCCCTCCCTGTTCCGCCATCCCTGAAGTACTTGCAAGAATTGCGCAAGCAACATCTGCACTAACAAAGCTAGAGACAGTATGGAAGGACAAGAACATCACCTTCAAAACACAAGATCCAACTGTTCAATAGTCATTTCAACCTTCCTCTACACATGTGAAACATGGACCCTCACAGCTGAACTAGAACGTAAGATTCAAGCCTTTGAAATGAGATGCTACAGGAAGATCTTTGGCATCTCATACATGGACAGGATAACAAATGAAGAAGTTCGCAATCGGGTCAAGACCAGAAAATTGAGATGGTATGGGCACATAACAAGATCGACAGGACTTGCAAAGACCATCATGCAGGGCACAGTGCCAGGTGGGAGAAGTCGACAGACCAAGGAAACGGTGGGAGGATAACATCAGGGAATGGACAGGGCTACCTCTTGCTAGGACCCTGAGACTAGCAGAGGACAGAGACCAATGGCTAAGGGCAAAAGAAAGAAGAAAAGAACTCATAGACAAGCAATTCTTAACGTATAAAACCCAAATGAAAAAAATCATTCTTTACTTGGGGATCGAACCCTAGAAGCCCTTGGTGCGAGTACTTGGAGGAACTTGTCAAAGATGTTACTGCTTTAACCCTTTCACTGCCAAATTAATTGAAAAACGTAACGCTAAACTGCCAAATTAATTGAGATAAATATCATATACTTAATTGCAAATTTTCTTCTGACTCAACTGAGACTTACTTTTTGAAATCAACGTTTCATCCAATGTCATTGGACTTCATCGGGATAATGAATCAGGTGAAATGAATGAATCATATGATCATCAGGATCATATACTTGTATGTTATCATTGAAATGAGTGTAACTTTCTTAAAAATTGAGATAGCTTCCTAAAATTTTAACAGAGTGTAAATGACAAGTTGTTTAACATTACACATTCAATTTTTTTGTCAGAAAGTAAACGGAATTTTTTATTTATTTTATTTTTTAATCGAAAATATATATAATTTTCTATTTCCCCCAAAAGTATTTTTATTTGGTCCACATTATTTCAAAAGTTGTTTTTTAATTGTCTATTGATTGTGGAGATAACGGACAGCTCTCACTGCATGGTATCTGTAGTTTTTTTATAGGTATGGTACAATCATATACACAGACTAAATAGGCCATGTTTCATGAAATCCGTCTCCCCCCCCCCCTTCTTCTCTTTCTCAAATACACTGTCTCATCTACCTCAAACATGTAAATACACATTTATTTTCCTGTACTTTATTTTGACTTTATTATACAAATTGCAAACTAAAATGCTGTTCTTTTGTTTATATGGTTTAGTTGATGATTGCTTGCAATTGTCAGAAATCTTACTCGCACAGTGTCAATACGTTTGTTGCACACACTTACGTAATTCTTCTGTCAAAAATACATTTTCTATGTAGTCTACTTTTTCATCTTCACTCTCTTTACTTGTTAACCTATCTTCCGAGTCTGTGTCATTAAAAATAACATACATAGCCTCCCTGGCAGAATATACCTTGGAGATCCTTGTGGATGCTGCCATCTTTAAAATTAATTTAAATGTCTGTCCAAAAATGTTTTATATCGGCTTCTATCGATACAAACCCAAAACTTTTTTTGTTAAAAACAAGACTCTACCATCCCTTGTAGTAATTCCATTCATAAATACTCGATCAATGAAGGGAGCATACATTTTTTGTATTGATATCTAAGGGTATAGTGTAAGTCGCAAATTTGCGACCTGGGCAGTGAAAGAGTTAAATGAATATTTATAAGTTTAGGATAGAAGTTAAGAACACATCTCCGGCTAAAATGGAGATTCAGAATTCAATCTGCAGAGTTCTTTTGTAAAGGGTTTGTTTTTGGTATTACCTGACCAGCTCTCTACTTCTGACAGTATACATAATTTCTTTGTGACATTCACAAACATACCAATAAACTGTCATTGTCAACTATAAATCACTATTACTCACACAGCGATTCTGCAATTACAAATCAGGGCACCACCTTTTTTCAAGTGGAGGTTTTGAATGTACATTTGTATAGATAGAAAAGTCTGCAACAGGACCAAGCTTCAAAGCACACATTTAAAGCTATACTGTCTGCAAATTGATGGTAACAAGAGGGGGGGTGGAAGATTCGGGTATCAGACAGATTATAATGGGTTTAAATGCAGAATGTCCTCCTTTTTACCCATCAAAGTCATAAATCGAGACCGATCGTTTAGGATTTACCAGTCCCTCAATGATGTCACATAGCTTGAGCATGCATGCCCTATCATGAAAGCTTGTGCATGGACAGAGTCCAATGCGCGGAATCTCGAAAAGGAGGGGGGTGGAAGGTTCGGGTATCAGTCAGATTATAACGGGTTTAAATGCAGACTGTCCTCCTTTAAGTATGCACTTATCAATACACGATTACATTCAAAATTGTATATATTATCGTAGTTGCATGAGCTGTCATTTTATTTAGTACAGAACTTACACTATTAGAATGGGAATTAAAGACAATTTACTTGCGTACTGTGAGTGTGATTACTTATTGTCATGTGATGTCAGAAAACAAAATGATTCTACCCTGATTATCTGACAGGCAATAAATACAGTCAGTCCGCCCCTTTCAGAATGTTTGTATCCCCTTTTAGTGACTAAACAACAAAATGCAGTTGCAAAAATTTACACTTAATGATGCTTCCAACATATCAACGTCGATTGTGAAACCCTACAACAATCATTTGACAAATCCCGAAAATGAAAGCTTACCATATCTGTCTGAGGGTTGATCCACTGGTGTAAATATGGCGGAATCTCCTATGCTCGTGACCTTTTCATATCTCGTCGGTCACTTCCTTCAGATTTTTTTTTTTTCAAAGAAAACCTATCAATAATAATAATTCTTTTCAATTTGCTTATTTCAAATTATTGGTTTCATTTGATCATATTTTCTTTTCAAGACTAAAAACTCACAAATATCAACAAAGTATCGCGATACCTGTATGTTTGGTGGAAGAGGGAAAGCCGAGACCGGGAAGACACTGTGATTAATCCTTGAAAATCATCCACAATTACAGAAAAGGTGAATGCATCTTACGTATATTTTATATAAAATTGACACCATAGATCATTTTGGAGTTTTTGGTACAAAAACGAATAAGGAGTTTATTTACTCTATCATCTTTTTGATGAAGACCGACTACACCGTATATTTTCGCTCACTTTCATGCTTAATAATACATATTTCTTTGTTTGGTAACTCCACATTCGCTATATATTGCATAAAGAATGACTGTAAGGCAGTAAGGAATAATATCTACATTGGTGTGTATTAAAATATTATGAATGGAAAAGAGAGAAATCTACTCGTATAGCTGTATTATACCTGGTAGGATGCTTCGCGGTTGAGTGATTTTGAATAGGCTCTTGAGAAACTTCAAAGGAATGTAAAGTAGGTCAAGATTGGGGTCAAATACCATGACTGAACATGTAGCGTGGGTTTGCCTGCTTATTGTTAAGAAATATAAAAGAAACTTATACAGCAGAGATGCATGTTAAGGCTATTGAAGGCAAATAGCGTGTCGTCGTGAGAAGGGGTCGTTCAAAACCTTGTTCTATAGCTACATAGCTAGGAAACCGTCAAGTGTGACTGCCAGACTTTAACTCAAAGACGCCCTTTGCAGTTATTCGTTGGAAGCCAAATTGTTATTTCAAAGACTGTATTTCAAAAGTTGGCCTTGTTTTAATTGGAAAGGCTAATTCATTGTATATTATATTTCAGACAATAATGGATATTCGTCCAAACCATTCTATATACATCAATAACTTGAATGAGAAGATAAAAAAAGATGGTAAGTTTGCAATTGTTTTTTCTGTGTTTGGCAGCAAATTTAAACTTAACAAAAAGAGGCAACATCTTCTTGAAAAAAAAAAACATTTGCAAATTTGATAAAAAAAAACCAAGAGACAACTCATATTAAAAGCTCTCAATTTATTGAGATATTAAAGGATACTTATTTCTTGAAACATATGTGTAAGAGTTGGTATATAAAACCTTTCATTCACAGTGGTTGCCTTTATCATGTTTTCTTCCTTCCAGAGTTGAAAAAGTCTTTATATGCCATTTTCTCACAATTTGGTCAAATATTGGATATTGTTGCCATGAAGTCACTAAAAATGAGAGGACAAGCATTTGTTATATTCAAAGACATTAATAGTGCAACAAATGCATTGAGGTCAATGCAAGGATTTCCATTTTATGATAAGCCAATGGTAGGTAAATTTGTTTGACTATAGCATTAAATACTTTGTATAGTGATGTTTTTTATTTATTGGACAACTAAAGCATATACATTTAAACTATGTGTATCTAATCTTCGTCTGCTATACAATATGAATTATTTTCATTGCTTTGGTTATCCAATAAATGGGAGAAAAAAACAACTATACAATTCTATCAACTAACCAAATATGAAAATATTTCAAGAAAAGGGGCCTTCAATTTACTTTAAAAGCAATTCTTGTAGACGATACTTATTTATGAAAGAATGTAATTTTTATTGCTTAATACTGGAATAGATTAAAAAGATTATCAGTTTTGATAATGGTAATGGATAAATCAGCAAAGCTTTCAACTTTTGTATTGAGAATGACTGAAATAAATGTAATGTAAGGTTCCCTTTTTTTGTCATTCCAAGTGAAATTTGTTTGCAAAATTCTGTGTGTATAAATGCACTCTACCAATTTATACTTAAATTTCAGAGAATATCGTATACTAAGAAAGACTCCGATGTGATAGCTAAGATGAAAGGTACTTTTGTAGAAAGACCAAAGAAAAAGAAGGCACCAAAACAGGAGGATGAAGAGCATACTGAAACATCAAAGAAAAAGAGAAAGCAACAAAACAGGTGAATAGAAACAAATGAAATTAAGGTGACGAAACAGGTGAACTCTGTTAACAACAATTTGAGTTTGGAGCTCATTTGCTACTTTCAATACACATTTTTGACCAGTTATAGTATATATATATTTGGTTTCAGTACTTCATTGTGTACCTATCCATATCAATGAATGGTCAATTTCCTTTAACAACATCATCATCAGCATTGACGCGTCAATACAGTAATTAAATCAATAAGTTTTTATGGCTGTTTTTCGCAAATTCACTTTCATGTACATGTACTATGCACCATTTCCTTTATACAAAATATTTAAAAAAGTTGACATGTAAAAAAACAAACTTTTTTTTACAATATTTGAATCAACTTCTTAAATTTTTCAAATATCAAAATAAGGATCTAATGTAAGAACATTATTATAGCTTCAAAATCGTAATTTATATCTAAATGATGCTGTTCATTGTTTTTAATTAGCTTCAAATTTTGACCATTTATCAAACATTTGGTCAATTATTTTTCTTTCAACAGCTAATTAAAAACAATGAACAGAAACAATTTGATATCAAATGACGATTTTGAAGCTATAATATGCTCTTAATTTAGATTGTTTTTGTATTTTGAAATTTTAAAAATTGAAGGAGTCGATTCAATTTTTGGGATTTTTTTAAGGGAAAATTAATATATTTTGATTTTTTTTCTTCAAGTAACTAATCAAGAATAAATTGTGGTTCTTAAAACATATCATGTGGTTAGGATTTCTAAATGTCCTCAAAATGAGCCTCAATGATTTTTAAATTTATGTTTTTACCTATCATAATGTTTTCATTACTCAGACAACAGCAGCAACAAGTACTACCTCCTCAACAGCCAGGAGCAACTCCTGTTGCACCAGGTATGGAATACTTTGTCCTATTATTAATTTTAAGTGGCTAAGAAAGGGTCATTTTGAGCAAGCAACTAACTGAATTGTCATTTGATGTTAATTTGTTGAGGGTTTGATTCTTTTCCAGTACCAGCACAACCAGCTGCAGCTGCTGTTCCTCCAGCTAATATACCAGAACAACCTCCACATCATATTCTGTTCTTGACAAATCTGCCAGAAGATACTAATGAAATGATGTTATCCATGTTATTTAATCAGTAAGTGATATCAAATCTTAAAATGATTACTCAGAAGAAAGCAGAAATGGTATTCAGTTAAGTTAGATGCTAGATTTTAGTATTATGTACATTCCTCTTTTGCCTTTACTTCAGATTTCCTGGATTCAAGGAAGTTAGGCTGGTACCATCAAGACATGACATTGCATTTGTTGAATTTGAAAATGAGGTGCAAGCAGGTGCTGCGAAGGATGCTCTCCAGGGATTTAAGATTACACCAACTAATGCTATGAAAATATCATTTGCAAAAAAATAGATGATACATTTTAAAGGGGGTGGGGTGGTAATTGTTTTTGTATCTGTAAGTTAGGAGCATCATTTTGTAATTTGTAACATTTCCAGCTCTGACCAAAGCAGAAAATTAAGGTAGAGTACTCTAGATCCAGCATTGCACTGAGCTGGATTTCATAGAAACCAGAAGCAGATCTCAAACCCACAGCTAAGGTAAAAGGGATTCAGCATTGCACCAAGCTGAGAAAAAAATCCACAGCATTGCACACTGCTGATTTTTTGTTCATTATCATTTTGATATAAAGTTTAACATTGAATAATGAATTCTAGTCACTATTATTCAACACTTCTCTGAGAAGACTGTGTGCTTGTGGAAATTGACATAGGTAGTATGTCTTTGTTTATATGGATCTGTTTGATTTCTATTCATGATTACATCAAATAAAAGTAAGTATTTCATTTCCAAACCAAAGGGTTGTTGTTACTTTATTTCAATAATTGATTTTTGTATATGCTGCATTATAAATTTTTCAGTTCCAACTAAATCCTAATGGTTTAAAAATCTATTCAATGTGAATGGGTGCAGGTCAGGTCCATGTGCCTTTGATATCATGACTAGATCTAACACTCATCCTTATTGATAGTTCATTCTTCAGTATGTCCTGAAGAGTTTTTCCCATGAAGAGGGTGGGTGATGATCAAGTCCATGTGGAGTAGAATCATGACTAGATCTACACTCATCCTTTTTATTAGGGTGGAGATCAGCGCAACAGAACCAGTTCACTACTTTGGACCAGGGTGTTCTTTTTAACAAGAACATGGACAGAAAGGACAATCATGTGCATGACTGTAGGTCAGGTCCATGCGTAAAATATGCCATGACTAGACCTACACTCATCCATTTTGATGGACAATTCTACTGATGTATCTTTAAGATTAGAATGTATTTTGGCGCGAGAATGGTTTATTTCGATGTGAAAGTGAGATTTTCAAATGACACCAATTTAATTGCAATTTTCACAAACCTTTGAGGTGTTTTTTTGAAATCAATGATTTTCATTACATATATCATTGTTTTTTTCGATACCAAAGTGCATGAATTCACTGTTAAGGGGGAAATTGGGAGAAAACCTGCAATGAGAAATCTTCTAGGCCCCTCAGCTGTTTTACTTTAGGGCTAAACAGATTTTTATATACTTGTAAGGCTCTTCCCTTTGGGGTGATTTTGACTTGTATACCATTTTCATTTATAATGTATTTAAGGCAAATAAAAATTTAGAAAACTGCACAAGTCTACAGTTCATTTCAAATCTAATTGTCCACATTTTTGTTAGTCAATCTATTGAAAAAACCCATTTCTTTCTTTTGATACTGTATTTAATCATATGCACAACAGAATTTAGAACAGAGAAGTGATAGCCCTAATGGTGGTGTTAATGTCCCAATGCTTTGGCACAACACCTTGACTATTTGGTACAAAAATACAGCTTTATGCTGAGTACAAGATGTTTGTTCCATAAAACAGTAATGAGCCAATAATTCTGATCATGGCAATTGAAATTAACCACTTGGTTGCAGCTTACTTTGGATGTGTACATGTACACTGTACCTGAAAATTTGCAGCACACCGAGCAAATTAATTTCCTTTGGGCCGATTTTATGCTTCCCTTATTATATTTACAAGAGCATCAACATTGTAAATTTATTCAAGAAACCAGTGAAAATCAAGAAGTAAACAAAACTCCTATTAAGGCAATTACTTGAATACTTGCATTCAGAGAGATGTGCAATATGAGTACCCAGTATCAAAGCAGTTTTTAACTGCATACAAAGTTTCATCAAAAGAATTTAAAATTGGTCCTAGATGCATAGGACCTTGCTTGCTACAACAAGTTAACTTGATTTCACTTAAATACTATTCTGCTACAATTCATCTTTACAACTAGGAACAAGTTTCCTGGAGACTAGCTATAGTACTTTGCTGTTGATAAACCCTGTGGACAGGAAGCTTTTTCATCCTGCGAATTTCATATAAAATACAACATAAAACATAAACTCAACAGACAAAAATATTCCTTAACTTATATAGAAGTTTGCATGCTTGATAAAAACTTTTCCACAACCTTCTTGGTTAGCATCAATTTTAAAAAGAAAGCAATCTTATTGTATCTATGATTTCACATAAGAAGTACCACAGTGACTGTATTAGAACTCTGCCTTCACACAAAGGCAACTCCTAAAATAACTCAATGCATTATTATTGTACAAGCATGTTAATGATAGTTTTTACATACTAGGTTTCTTGTTATACATATCCTTTATTATCAATATGCTTATAAATATGTAACAACAAAATATTCAAACAAAACAAAGTAATTAAATCATAAGAAAGGGGGGAAAAAATTATTATTCATCCTCATAATTTGTGAAACTGAGTTGGTATAAAACTGATCTATCAGATTGTAGACCCCTATAAGGATTTTCAAATTATTCATCTATAGTTCATGGAAACTTACTATTCAGTGAACATAACTTCTTTTCAAACAAGACTTATTAAATATCCAAACTTTGATCAATTATCACCTGGTATCACATCTCGTTCAATGTTGTTGTATCCAGTACCTAATTGGATGACAGATTTAATATTCATTACGTATTCTAATTTCTTTCAAGAAAAAATCAACTAAAACCAACCTCTATTCGTATTCTAAGCTTGGTAGGTTTACAGCAAAAGATCTTCATACACAGTATCCAAATCTTCATAAATAGGAACAATATTTTAACAAGGTCTTAACAGGCAAAATAGAAAGAGCAAATTGTGACAAAACTGACTGCAGACTATAGCAACAACTTTAAACATTCAGGTATGTTCTTCTTGGAGCTGTTTGTGACTTCTAGCTCTAGATTTAGCCATAAAATTTGCATCAACACCCCCCAACTAGAAGTAAAAAGCACACTGGACATACCATAGACCCCTTCCCCTTACTTCAATCACCAAATATTCTATACACATTATTTAAATGAAATCTTAATTTTCAAGTCCCTCTAAGAGAACTGTAGGCTCTCAGTTTACAGCAAGAAATTCTTCAGGGTGTCTGCCACTATACCATTTTCAATTTAAGACCATTTCCGAGCAAAAATAAGACCTTTTTAACATGCCAAATCAACAAGATTGAACATATATCATTGACATATCATATTTTATTTCATTTGTGACAACAAATGAGAGAATAGATTTTTTTTAAATAACAGCCTGAAATGCAATGTAATGAAATGCAAAGACCTTTTTTGAGTAAAGGCTGAAAATAATACCTTTTCAAGGCCTTTAATTTGAAAAAAGTAAAGTAAGACCTTTTAAGACTTTTCAAGGCTGTGCAGACACCCTGTTCTTAAATAAAGGACATTTTCTTAATTTTTTGTCAAGCACATTGGTAATATGTCTTACAATGGACATAAAAATAATACCCAATACCATAATAGTGACATTGTCTAGGTTGACAGTTAGCTCTAGTGCCTCTTGTAACAATATAATCAGTCTTTACATACATAATATTGAGGGAGGGGGGGCACTATTGCGACAAATTGAAACAAGGTATGAACCTCACATAGGAAGAAAAATATAACCCGAAGGTCAAACACAACACACAACAACTGGATGATTAAGTAGACTTATTCAAACTGTACATGAAGCATGGACAAGATTTGCTTCCTCAAGATTTTAAGAGCTAAATTTAGAAACTATAAATGCAAGCCTATCAGGTCATTGATGAACCAAATATACTGATGAAACAGCTTTAAATTACTGCATCAATGCCATTGAATATGTATTAAAACATTATGCAGATCATTGCTTTATTTTTATACTTCTTTTTTTCTCTAAAGGCTTGCATCTGATATGCTACACAAGATTTGTTTATTTGTCTACTCAATTCCTATTTACACTATGGTAAATACAAGTCCCTTTCCCTAACAACTTCAGCATTCCATATAACATTTCAAAAGACAATTTAATGGTCTTCCAGAATAGATGTTCTTATTCTAGATGTTTTCTGCACTTAAATGTCCTATATCCACCATGATCTTGAAAAATGTGAATAATAGTCATTTTTATTATCCACTACAGGTGTATTGACCTTGTTTAATTTTCATTTGTAATTTGTGTTAAATTTGACAAAGGAAATGTGCTTTATGATATGACAGATATTTTTAACTGCAGGGAATCATTGTACAGGGAAGCGTAATTAAAAAAAACTGGCAATAAAGGACACAGATACACCATCATTGAACATCTGCATTGCTTTTCTCTTCTTTTTTCTTTCACCCTTTTACAAGTTATCAGTCATAAAAGTAATAATATAATAATATTTTAAGAGAATATCACAATTTTCTAAAGTTTCGCATCCCAAAATCTCTATGCTTCTGTCTCCCCAATGGTAAGTTTACTTCTCTCTTGTCTTCTGGAATTCAATTTTAATGTGCGACGAAACCTACTGAATGCCCCATATGATGCTGATGTACAATATACATATTTCAAAGATGACCATATTGTACAAAAGCTTTCTAGGTATTCTCACTTGTCTTGGTATACTAATCTTCCCCATTATTCTGTTTGTTCCATCACATCAAATTTGTTTCCTCATGGACTACTTGGCATGTTAGGATGATTTTGGCACGCTGTCCATGTTAATTTCCTGACAGCCACTATCTTATCAACATCATGTCCAAGCACATTCCCTCTGCCTTCTTAGCAAAATCATCATCATCATCTTAAAATTTCCTATCCAAACAATTCCTCATGACCATAGCTTTATTATTAGTTCCCTTCACGGTCACTTCTACTATCACCTCTACTGTTCTTCTCTACAAAATCTGATAACACATCACGAAATCTGGCCCAAGATCTTTCTGGAATGGTAATGGCAGTGCGAAAATTTGTTCTAACCTGCAAGAGTAATTGTTGAAAAGTATTTGAAATGATCAACATGCATTAAACTTTTGACTGGTTAATCGTTTTCAAGATTTTATGATCATAAATTGGTTAGGCCATTTCACGTTGATAAGTTTGTCAATGGACGCGACCAACCAATTTTTTCGCAGTTGACTTTTTTTTTCTTTTCTTTAAAAATGTTGCTATATCATGAAATTTATGCAACGAAATCATGCAAAATCACTGATAAATATAGATGAATTTATATAACATTAGGCCTTTTCTGTAGATTTTTCAATATGTGAATCAGAATCAGTAATGAAAACATCACTATTTTTCTTCTTTTGTTTTTCAGCTTAAAACTTTTTTTTGACTTAATATCAGATAACATTTAACTTTTGAAATGGATAGTGCAAAAGATTTCTTAGTATGATTTCATATATATCCATAAATGATAGAAACCTAATTAGGCTAAATCTCTAGTTTGAACCTTACTCCTCCTACACTTAGGTAAACCTATGCTTGTATAGGATGTTTCTAGTCATAAGAACTGATCTATGGGCAATATTTGGCAATTTTCTTTTTTATAACATTTTCTTTTTTTTTGGGGGGGTGGGGGGGCGTGTGAATAAAGTGACAATTTATGATAGGGCATAAGGGGATGAAACGAG
>JAVSBT010079996.1:0-33792 GCA_033118115.1 Pharyngocirrus eroticus
AATCCTAACTAATATAAGGGTAGCACCATTTAATTATAGATAAGAAGCACCATAGATAAATGACTTATAATACAAATAAAAAAAGAAAAGAAAAGAGAGATCAGAAGCAATACAAAACTGGATTAAACATGATGTACACATGCTGATGGCTTAGAGCACTTATGTAAAAGTTATTGAGTGTGGTTAAAAAGTCTTATACTGGATGGAACAAACGAGTTTTTGAACCAGTTAGTTCTTGTCTTGATGGCACGGAGTCTTCTATTGTGGGGTAATATCTGGAATACAGGGTTGAGGGGTGTGTTGGATCTTCTTTACTGTTTCTTACTAGTTCTAGGGTTCTTTTGTTGCATGTGAATTGGAATTCTGGAAGGCTATGGCTTGTAAATGTGCAGGCTTTCCTTCTGACTTTGTTCAGGTAGGCTTTCTGTTTAAAGAAATATCTACTTCTAGTTTCTACACCTAAGCCTTGGCTATGAATCTGTGGTGAGTTCTTAAGGGGTTCAATATATTATTTGAGGATGTCAACTGAAACAATTTGATAGAACAGTGTAACTGTCCAAATCCAGGTAGGTCGAACCAATTACCATAATCATGTAAGATATTCTGATTTAAAAAGAACTTAAAAGTGAGTTGTCTGCATATCCCATATTATGCTGATACGTGACATCATATCCTGGTTTATCTAAAAACGGCAAATGCGCATGAAAAATATAACTATGCGACCTTTTAATACTGTTTTCTTATTGGTCGAAATTGTGAATAATAAATTAGAAATTTTGCCGTCTAACTACTATCACGTGACCTGGTGGCAGCCATTTTAGCATTGTCTCTCCGCAGACCGCCAAGGTGGCATAGCAATCGCCCGGCCAAACTAGGGATTTACATGAAGAGATTTACATATTTTATCCTGGGATATTAAACGAGCTGAATATTAAGAGCAGGTAGGCACTTGAAGAGACATTAAGATTAACTCATAATAGCCCCTTTTATTGATTAATATTCCAGAGTAACAGGCATGTAGCTGGGTAAGTTTTGAATGGCTTTCCTTGTCATTCTTGATAGATGCGTATGATTTCATATATATACTGCATTTTATTTAAAGCTGGCTGTGTATTTTTGAATCGGACAACTATGATGCATTCTTTCTTTCTGATCGTTCTATTTTATTCAGTTATTCAACAAACATCTTCTCTTGTATCACATTTTCTTCCTGTCAACTCCACCAATACGGCTTAGTCCGACTCATTAAGAATTTACGGGACGTCAAGTTGATTTCATAGTCTAATGTATGTCCATAGCATGATTGTATTATAAAATGAAGCACAGCATTTTCTTTGCACAAAAAATATTAATTGTCTTTGATGAAATGTTCAATAGAAAGGGTGTATTATTACAATTAATTATGATAGTGTATGACTAGCCTACCCTCTGGGTCAAAGTTCGAAGAATGGATTAGTCCATACATAATTTTGTTGATTACAGTTGTTACAACTGTCAAAGGTTTTATTAATTTACCTTGGTAGAAATTAAACGTTCTTACAAGTTTTTATTCCTGACATTACTATTCATTAGTATAGTATACTGTGAGGATCACCAAAGGAACATGTTAAATTGAGGATACTATAGAATGTTTGCACCCCTCCCCCCCCCTCCGTGTCAAAAGGATGTGGCAAACGAAACATTTTGACATTTTTTATTTTTCTTCATTACAGAGCATGCAGTGATATACAGTGGTGATTTGATTAGGATCCATTCCATGATGAAAATGAATGGAGGTAGTCCTACAAAGACCATGGAAGAAGATGAGCCAGGGGAACTTTCAGAAATGCAAGGTGTAAAAGAAGTCAAATCATCTGAAGCAAATTCAAAAGATGCATTGAAAGAGAACCATGATAGTAACCAGAAGCCCCATAGTAATAATTGTGTGGATATTGATGACAAAGAAGAGTTGTGTAATGGTGATTTCCCAGCTAGCACTACACCAACCAGCTCAAAAAGTGAAGATTCACTTAATGATGACATAGCAGAAACATTGAAAGCTCTGGATGAACTTCAGAATGGTGTAAATACACCAGCTACTAAAGCTAACAATGAAAACAAAGTAGAAAAGGACGAGCCAATGGAACTAGACCTTGATCTTGAAACCAGGGGTAGTGAGAAGGAAGGAAACCAAGGTACTGAAAATAATGGTAGTAATGGCCATGAACATGTAGATAAGAAGGACGGGAGCATTGATGAGAATATGGTAGACCAAAATCATGAGGCTGGTAGCAAAGAAAAATCTCTCCCAGATGATGCAACTAAAACACCAAATGAAAAAAAGCTCTCAGCATCTTCCAATGAAAAAGATTCCAATTTAAAGGAAACAGAATCTGCTAAAAAGGGTAAAGAAATAAACAAAGGAAATAAACATTCCAAGTTTGTTATCAGAAATACCCACGAAGAGTCGGAAAAGATGAGGCCCGTTGCATCTGCAATCCACTCACTTGGAGTTGATCTTGTAAGACAACAAATGTACAAAGAACTGATTAGGATACAAACTCACAAACATGGTGCAGGAAAGTCCCCAAAAACTGAGAGTCCCCAATTGAGAGACATGATAAAACTTGAAGAGGAGTTACAAGTAAAGAACCGACCATATGAGCTCCGAGTTTTAGCTTGTACAATTGAGAACTGTGATTTCAAAACAGAATCTCATAATGTAATGGCATGGCACAAAGAATTTCCTCATACTAGTGGGCCAAACAATGAAGCAGTATGTGCCATTTGTAAAGAGTTCAAGTCCAGTTCAGTTCAAGAAACTTTTCAACATATGGATAGAGTACACAACAGAAAAGGTCGCTTTTATGTAAAGACACCCCTATATCAATGTCACAATTGCCCGTTTGAATGTAATACAAGACAGGCTTATAATAAACATTCAAAAAAATGTGATGACACTTTTAGACTGAAGAGAAATTTGGAGCCAACTCCTCAAGATTGTGACATACCAACTAAAAAACCTAAAGTTGCCCCTAAAATGACTTCTAAGCCAGTGCCAGTTCTTAGCAAGCAATTCAAGGCACAGCATACTCCGACCAGGCCTATAATCAACACACAGCTACAGTCTGTGCTGAAACCGTCACAATCATCAAGGTTACCTCTTCAAACTGTCAAACAGGCACTGGCCATGCAGCAGAAGCAGCCTGCTTCTGGCCAAGTTACTGTTGGTGGTCAATTATATACAATTGCTTTGAATAAAGGTCAATATGTACTACAACCATTCAATCAAATTCAAACCCCAGTTGTTTCACCACCACTATTACAGATGCCTGCAAATAGGTCAGCAGTCCAGATAACTCCACCGAGTACACACTCTCCTGCATTAGCTAAGCACTTACAGATCAATTCTCCATCATATAACAAGGTAAATAAAGATCAACCAAAAACCTCAAGGCGTGTTGAGAACTCTGCCACTAACAATGAAAAATCTGCTTTCGAAATTTGTGAAATCTGTGGAGGGTTTGTAAAAGATAAAGAATCCCTTAGGGTACATTTCTATTGGGCACACAAGGTTGATATCCACGAAGAAGTGTTCAAAAGAAAAGTTCCTCATTTGAAATGTGGCTTGTGTCAGTCCAACTTTTGGACATACCAGGGACTTGCAAAGCACAAAGAAGTTAAACATTCAAAAAAATCTGTGTACACATGTTTTATTTGTGGGATGAAGGGGACACAGATCCTATCGCACATGAAAGTTGTACATAATCTTACCCTAGAAAAGGCCCTTGCAAAGAAAGTGTGTGTTGCATGTGGTTTGCAGTTTCGAGATGTTGCATCTGTTCAGACACATATTTTTCAAACACACAAAACCATTTTCAAGGAAGAGGTTTTCCCTCAGAAGGCAGCAAAAGATCGTGCTGCTGCCGCACTTGGTACAATGGCTGCACCAAGGGAAAATAATGATGGTCAAGGAGGAAGAGCTGTTCCAACAGGTTTATTCAAGAATAGTGTTCCAAACAAGGCTCCGGTTTCATCTCCTCGAAGTGTAGCACAGAAGGAAGTGAAAAAAAAGTACACTCCAGTATGTTCAATTTGCAACATTCCTTTTCCAAATTTGGATGCGTTTACAGCTCATTGTAATGAAAAACACATTTTTAAGTGCTACAGATGTGGAGAGAAATGGAGTTCACCAGAATTAAGACATAGGCATTGGCTAAAGGCCCATAAGCAAGATGTAGATAAATGTCCCATTTGTAAAGAAGAAGTTGTTATAGGAAGACCATTTATAAGACATGTGACTGCTCAACATGTCAAAGAGTGTAGTGTACAGATTCAAAGAATGAGCAAGAAAGATTTTGATTACTACATGAAAAGGTTGGATACTTTAGCTGATGAACTAGCAGAACAAAAAGAATCTAAGAAAAATGCTACAGTTATTGTTTTAGATGACAGTGATGATGACAATGAGAAACTCCCATCAAGGGCTGATAAAAGCTCCAAACCAGAGATAGTTGTCAAGACACTTAGACCTGTGGAGGTTGAGGTTAAAACATTGAAACCAATAGATGTTAAACAGTCTACTGAATGCAAGGAGGAGGATTCTGACGCTTTAGTAGTTAATAAAGAAATACTTCATGTTGATGGTGAGGAAATTGTTGTTGAGATGGCTAGTGATGACGAGGAAGATCCTGAAACTCAAGACCAGGATGAAAAATCTGATGATAAAGTAACAAGTGCTGATGACCAAGACGAAGCACCAAATGGAAAGGAAAACAGTGAGGGTACTAAAGATTCTGAAAATAAGGAATCTGATGGACAAAATAAAGAAATCCATCACAATGAAATAGGTGATGAAGATGAAAAGGCTCAAAAGGAAAATTTAGCTGATGATAAGCAAGATGACTTGAAAATAAATGCTGATAAAACAGAAGTAGCTGAATCAATAGAGCAAACAAAAAACCAAGATAAAAGTCGCCAAGAAAATATTCCACATGACAGTAGTCCAATTGCAGAATAAAATCACACAAATTTTATGTGTGTCTTCATTTTCATATTCCCTGTCAATATTCTAGTCGTTTTAACAACGAAAGAGTAAATTTTGGTGTTTCATGACACTAGCTGGTTGAATAGTAGTTACACAAGTTACATTATTCATGATTTACATGTTTTTTGCTTGATACTATTTGAGTAAAATTACTTTTAACAGGGTACATGAGGTATGCTTCAATTTAGACATTATTTATGTTCTTCTGTAGTTGCAGTGCTTATTTAATAGTATGACATTTGTGTTTATTCCCGGAATACCATATTATAAATTGGTATTTAAAAAATCTGAAAACCAAATATTTCTGATTTTAAAAAAAATCCTACATAGGCCATCCCAAAATGATTAGTAGGTTGATGGATTCGCTAGATATATATTTTCACGATTGATAAATTTTATTTCTACCTAGTTTCTACGTACAAGACCGAACGAATTTTGTTTTTGACCAACACACCCAATTTTTTGTACAAAAAATCCATTGACCAACTAATCAATTTGGAATGGCCTTATTATGAATTTGTGATGACCCCATAAAGAGTTTTAAGTACTTTTCATTATGCCTTTATCTATCCAAATGAAACAGACGTGGTCTTGTTTTCACTCAAAAACTAACAGGAAGAGTATATTACGACTTTAACTTGTAATTATAGTTATGGTCAATTTTAGCAACATTGTTTAAGTGTTGTATTTGTAAAAGAAAATGTCATTGTCTGACTGAGACGTTACTTTGGTGTAAATTCTGATCTAGAGAAATTTAAATTTCTTGTACCAAGTTGTCTTGCATAAAATGTTCTTCATATTTTGCATATGTAGAAATAGAACTACATGGATGAGAAAAATTGAGAGAAAGTGTTCTCCAGTAGGGTACAGATTAGAGTACAGATGCCTAATTGGCCATTATGATTAAATCATTATGGATTGGCTTTATGGGTTTTTTTTGTAGGGGGATGGGGATGTATGAAACAATTTTGCCAGTAGTCATTCAAACAATGCAAGTAAATCTTGTTGATACTTGTTGTGTATTTTCTGATTTGTGTAAAGAAATTGTGTATACATTGTTGAGGAGAAATGAAAATTTTAATCATCAGCGGTTAAATAAAAGTTATCATAATATTTCATAATATAATTTTAGACTTGTGTTACTTATTACAATTTTGCCATGGACATGGTGAGATACCAACTGATCCATTGATTATTAAAGGTTAATTCATTTTATGACTCCTGCAAATATATAAAAAGGATACAACTGATAGTTTACATTTTAGAATATTTATTTTCAACTATTGATGTTCTCAGTAAACCAACACATCAGTGCAACTGTTCAAAATCACTTCAATCTGAACACATCTATTTAATATGAATGTGAAAGATTTGGACATCTGTAGGTTATTTTCAAGATTATTTTAATTTTTGTAAAATTGATAGGACATGATAATACTGTTGAAAATCCTGCAGATTGTACATGTATGATAATTGCTTGTCAAAGACCTAACTTTTTAAAAAAATCTCTGTAAAAATGGCTATAATTAAAATTGATAATAATACTCTTGCACTATTAGTTACATGATTATATTTATAAAATTTAAACAATCTGATTATGTAGTGCAAAGCAAATTATAATAATACTTGTACAATAAACTATGTCTTATTTACATTATCGCTCTAAAAATGTTCAAGACAATGGCAACTTATTTGATATATTCCCAGTACTACTACTTAATGTCATTTTCGGCCCATGACCAGAGCTGTGAATGAAATATCCTTTAACAAATATGAGCCTTGTTTTTTCTTATACTAGAAGACTTAATAGTCCACAACAGTTTGAAATTGAAAATCTCCAACAGTTGTGAAAAATATAAATCTTTCACAGCATAAGATTGAGAGAGAGCGAAACCTAGAATTGAGAGGATGGTCTCTTGAGTCCTTCCTATGAGGGGGTTTATTGTTTTTGTTTAGCTCGCACTACTGCCAAAGTTTGTTTCGTCTCAATGAAATCATCCTATCTGTAAATTGTATATTCTCTTTGGTATTTGCATCTGCTTTTCTGTTGGATCATTTACAACATTTCTAGGATGATATCATGTTAATTCATACCATGTAACTGTCCAATAATTATGGATGCATATATATATATCAATCTTTGTAATGCTTTTGAATTCCATTCAGAAATATTCAAAATTAATTATGTATTTCAGGTATTGTGTAAATAGTTCTGCATTGTAGCTATGGATGAAGTGGCTCTAAACTTTTTCGATATCATTACATCGCTGGTGGCTCATGTGGGGGTTGCATATTGGGACCATTCCTTCTGTAAAACTCTGATTGAACATAGCCTATTCGGACCTGTTTTCTGTCGGGCTTGTCATTAGATTTATCCCAATTTTGACCATATACAGAGGAAGACAGTGTTGGCACAACCTTTGTTTTTTCCTGAAAATATGCAAATGATAAAGAAAGAGAAGATTAAATTTAATTTACAGGGTGTATTTGCTACATTTTCACCTGTTTGAACTTTTTTGAATGATAAATTCATCTAATAATCTACATAAACTGGGTCAGCTGACACAAGGTTATAAGAAAACAGCATTATATTTTATATAACACAAATCGAAACATTTGCAAACACAAACTGAAAAGCTTTACACTTCTAAATCACTATTGCTGTTCTGTGTTTATTGCCTACAAAACATGTTGTGATATCAGTTACTTTTTTGGGTTGGCAACACAGATTTTTTAAATAAAATAAGGATCAATAGCTAGTTTGATAGTTGCAATTCATAAAAAAGTTATTTCTCTTGACAAAACAGTTTCTAATCAGTTTATGTTTGAATATAACAACATGACCCCATGAATATATTGTTTTGAGCTACATCTTGGCCACTTTAAAATTCCAGTTTTGTTGGCCTTTCTATTTGTCCAGCCATCTATGTGTTGGTAAGGTGGGTGTTCATCTCAAGTACTTGTGTTGTAGTTTGGGGCTTTCAAACTAGGGCTGAACATCAATACACATTTTTATGAGATACAATATATTGCTTCTTGAAAATCGCAATATTCCAATTCATCATTATACTAATAACAATGGATTATAAGTTAATTACTAAGCCTGATATGAAGTGGTTCTATAGTTTTTGTTGAAACATAATGCCTGCGGTTTAAGTCAACATTTCAATGCATGATGCCATGGCAAAAGTAATGAAAACATTATCTTACATCTTGTTGGTCTAATTACCATATGAAATAATAATGGTAATAGTGAGCCCAATTAAAAAAAATTTAAAGGGGTATTTCATCAATAGATATATGACAGCCTAAATAGTCCATTTTAGATCTGAGTAACTGATGATGTTTTTCTGCTTTTTTACCAAGGATAGCTGCAATCTCAAAACAGTGCTATTGGTCAACTGCACTCCTCAGATTATTTTTCTGCAGAAACAAACTTTTCCTTAATATTCTTATCCCTGTAAGTACTTACTTCTGCATTAACTGTTAGTCCCCTGGACTTGGCGTGTTCTCTGTCACATCTGTGTAATTTGTTATTGTATCCATAATCTACATGATATAATCTGTCATAGGTGGAATAAGAATACCTCTCCTGAAAAGAAAGAAATGGCAATAGGTGTGGCAGTTCCTTCATAAACCTTCCTTTACTTTTTGTTGGATATTAGCTGAAATGCATATGGGGAGAAATGTCAAGTCAGTGTTGTCACATAATTATGATATTATCCCTGGCCTAAACTAACAAATCTGGAAATGTCTTTGTGATATGCATGAATGTCAATCTACTACAGAAATACTGTGGTGTCGAGACCTATGTATTAATAAAAGTGAGAAAAAAGAAATCATAGTCGTGAAATATGATGATTAACTTACACTTTTAATTACATACTAGGGTCTGCCTACATTAATTACATTTCCATTTTTAGTATTCACGCCATTTTGTAACTAATGTCAACAATCAATTTCAGGAAATTCTAGCAGACGAAAATATAGATTACCTGTCTGTCAGTGTTAAAACAAGTCCTTTCTTTTGGATCGGATCTTTCTGTTGGAAGAAATGAATATCCTGAGAGCTCACAAGGTCTACCACGGAGAGTAAATTCGTCCGTTTCTGTTTTTACACATATCTCCTGTTGAGCCATCTTGATAAACGGGCACTTGCTTGGCAAGTCGTTTCTACGGAAGTAGACTGTAAACTTTTTCTCATCATTACATATTCATGAGATTTCTAAATCTTCACAAAATCTACATCAATTTTCCCTCAGAAATTAGCATAAAACATTATAATATCACTCATATTATTTTTTGAAATTGGGATATTTTGGTTTTCATGTCTTGCCGTTTTGATATAAAGTTAATCTTTTCCCAGAGTGCAACATCTAAACACGAATCATGGCTTCCTCTGTCTGACAGATACAACTACCTAGAACAACTTTTCTAGCTGTCAAGATGAACAGACATTTTGCCATATTAGAGGATTAAGTCATTGCATAATTTTATAGATAAAGAAATATATTTTACATATACTAGATGCTTAAGTATAGTAATTTCTGTTGAATATTTCCACCGACTGTCATCACTTACAAATTGTTTTTTGAATCCTATTATTGATGTTACAACTTACAGGTAACTTGGTTTACAAATTTAGTCGCTTCCGTGTTTTTAGAATATTCGGAGAGATACCACTTGTGTGGAAAAACTTAATTCAAACGAACATATGATTAATATATAGGCCTGTTATATGAGTGATAATGAGTTCTAACAGTATGAATCATTAGACGCTGGGTGTGTCTAAAACAGCAAGACATGGATTTTATACTAGCAAAATCACTAGTCACAACTCGCATAGGTATAGCCTTGTTGAGGGGATAGACAATATTTGATCTGTCAGCTTTTTTTTACTTCAGTTTCCAAATATCTTTACAGCATATTGTTGGGGATATAACAACAACTGTGATATTAAAGTATTATCAACAGCAATTAAAAAACGGTACGAGTAGTGGGCACTGATGTCAAAATGTCTTATTTCTCAGATATTGTTATTCAAGAATCTTTTTTTTAATGTGATTTCCTTTTTATTTCTTGCTTTAGGCCCTGTAAGAAGAGACAAATAGCTTTTGCTTATTTGACATTACCTACTATTGTTGGATTAACTAGCCTGTACTTGAAAGACACATTATGATTTAGCAGTCAGGAATGGGAAGTACAGAACTTACGTTATGATAATACATGTATGGCTGCTTTATTTGAGTATACAAAGAGGCAAGAAATCTGTGAATTCTTTCATCAATGTTCTGCCAAATATTTGGAGCAGAGCCTATCACAACATGGGTACATGTGCAGGTACTTGTCATAAAAAACCTCAAGTCTCAGAAGATGAGATGCATAACCCAGAAGAAGGAACATCACCTGTTGAAAATCTAAGCATTTGGAGTAGTACAAATACTAGAAATCTATCCAATGCTTCAGAAAATAGTGATGTTAGAGTGAGGGAGATATCTCACAATCAACTGACTTCCACATTAATGACTGTGGCACAGTCAAGTAGCCGGGTATCACAATTTAGTGGTGATACACATACATCCCAGTCATTTCATAGTGTAAGGTCACAAAATGGACATCAGAATAAAGAGCGTTCAAGCACAAGTAGCCTCAGGAGTAGAATTGATAGACATACAAAACTTAATGTGGATCACCTTGTTTTGAACACCTTGGCCTTGATCAGAACTCTTGTAGATAAGTATGTGTATGATAGTATAATATACAATTTGGATGTTTTAATTTGTTTTCTTCCAAACATTACTCAAATAATGAATCTCTTATCTGGTGATTCAACCAATCATTAATACAAACAAGTATACAATCATAAAGATATATAGTCCGTCAGTATGCTACAGAATTGAAAGCATGATAAAACTTTACATAGTTTTGATGTTGTAGGAAAAGAGCAGCTCAAATTAAACCAACAATAGCATTACTAACAAATAATGTAATATGGGGTTAGATCTATCTTTTTGTTATAAATTGTCTGATGATTTTGATTTATGAAAGAAATGTCTTCATTCACCACAGTGAACAAGACCCTCCCAGAGCAATGCTTCAATTACATAAAATTGCTGACAAGGAGTCGGGCTGGTTAATGGTGGTGGAATCTTTGATAGACGTAGTTCCAATAACAGATCCTCTTGGTCCTGCAGTGATAATATTGATAATGGATGAATGTCCACTCCCAACCAAGGTAAAAAACATTTTAAAGTTATTTAAAGAATAATTGTGAGAAGACCAAAAGATCATAGTACAACATGGAATCAATTTTTTGAATCACAGGTTTATTTTTGGTTTAATCTAGAGAGAGAGTAGAAAGGTTTATATCTTTCAACATTAAGTCTACAGCTATTTATTTAAAACTATTTTTTTCAGGACTCAATTATAAACTTGTGCAATACATTAGATTTGTCAAACTCTTCAAAACCACCATTTGACATCAATGAAACAATAAAACGCAGAAACACTTGTGTGGTGTTAGGCTGCCTGGCAGAGAAGATGGCAGGTATGTATATCAATATTCCATTTATGATGATTTAGATTATGATGATAAAGTATTTTTGAAAGTGGTATCCTAGAGGAAGACATTGAGCATCAATTGAATCATATCATTCCCTTTTATTGTAGGACCAAGTAGTATTTCTCTGTTGACTGAAAAAGTTTTGAATTATTTAATCTCAAACCTAGTAAGTATAATTTTCAAGTTCTTTCATTGGTGAAAGTTTTAAGTATGAAAACATATATTTCCAATGTTAAGCAGCATTATGATAATTATAAACTTTTGTTATTGAACACAACTGATGAAAGCTTTTGTAAGTTTATCTGTTAACAATTTAGCATGATTGGTGAAGCAATTTGCTAGAACAAACATCAGATAATTATATTTAAAAAAATTGCTAGAATTAAAACTTTTTCACATAACAGTTTATATTTTTTTAAGCTTTTACTGTTGACATGACGGCTTTGTTGTTGGAATACATGATGTTGACGCTGCTGACGTCTAATCAAGATCTTCAAATGTCAAACAAAAGTGCTAAACAATTTGGGAGTTATAAAATGATTCCCTGCTGTTTTGGGAATTATGGCTTATTTACGGCGTAATTTGATTTATTTCTTTTTTCAGTCTGAATCCTGTGGTCCATCTGTGATATTATATTCCCTAATTGCACTAGAGAAATTTGCACAAACCAGTAAGTTATGACATTATGTACTATCTATGTATACATTGTTTTGTTTTATTATCTTTTTATCCATTGGACAAGATAAGCATGATATTTTACTGGTATCATGAATTCAATTTCCCTTCAGTGAAAAGTTGCAGTTGCATGATACTGTATATAATTTAATTCACCCAACATTTTCAAAGATACAGAAATTAACATTTACTTAATTAAAAAGCTATGTTTAGATGACGATTTAATTTCTAAAAACATGATTTGTTATTTATCATTTGTGATACTTATTTCCAATATATCTTAAAAATCCTAATTGCATTTACCTCTTAAAGATATGTGATTTGTATAAGAAAAAATACAAGATTATAACCTACAATTTCTAGGTGAAAACAAAGTTACCATAACTAAGAGAATGGGAAAAGGCTCATATAAAAAGACACCTTTACAAAAACTTGAAAGTTGGTGGCTCCAACAAAGAGGGGGAAAAAGCACGGACTATGCTAAAAGAGAAGTTGGCTTCTGTGCCTCTTGGTGCCTTGATAACTTGTGTAAGTAATACCAAATTGGTTTAAAAGAAACACGCTTTATGTCACTATAACGAAATGAATAATGGTTCCCAGATGATAAAAGAGTATGATGTGGATATCATTTTGAAACACCTAACCAAATAGATACAGATTTTAGTTAATATGTGATACACTTCTAGGCTTGTACTACATATTGAGTAGGGTGTAAGGGACATGTCTTGTTTGCATATACTACACTTAATTTAAAAATTCTTGTATGAAAACTCACTTGTAATATTTTTTGTCATCCTTAGCCTGAAACTGGTAACAAAATGTAACAAAATTGCCGCAATTTTTTACTTTTTGAATCATGTATAATAGTCAATACAATCATATATCTGTTTTAGTTTATAATTTCCTTGTATCCTTTCTTTTTCATAATTAATTGGTGGTGTTGGGTGAACAGTTTTGATGGAGGTGAGTTTGGGAGACTTGATAGCACAGTTTTCACTAGGGCTATTCAAAATTGAAAGTTGGTAGATGGATTTTTTTATATATCAAAATTGGGTTGGTGGGTGGATTTTTTAAAATCTCTATGTATATTAGACTTCACACAGGCTTTTTATGTATCTACTTACATGGAGTATGCACACATATCTTATAGTGTACAAATAACCTATTTATAGTTCTCTGTTTCTAACCAAAAATGTACATTTACAAGCCCACAGAGTTTTTAATGGACTTTGTTGCCTAAATTTGACATATAAACAAAATTTTGAAGAAAAGAAACTATCAATTGAGAAAAAATTTGGCCTGTCACATCTTTAAACCAACTAATCAATTTGGAATGGCCTAATATCATAATTGAGTTCATTAAAGTTCACATTTGAGCACAAATGACTAGAACATGGAATCAATTTTCTATTACACTGGCTTTGTTATGCCAATGAGATAAAAAAATACATTCATGCTATATATCTAACTTGTTTGAATTAATACATTGTTCTCTTAATATTGCAGATGTAAAGACCCTTAACTAGTTCATATATCACTAATTTTTATTTTTAGGGTAGAAAATATTCATATGAAACTGTTCATAACGAAAAAATTAAAGTCATGTTGAACAGTAATGATGTTAGTGAATACTTGAAGATATCTGCAGATGGTCTAGAGGTAAGTTTGAATGATGCTAGAAATTATGAAAACTGGAAAGAAAAGTATAGATCATAGAGAATCAGTTTGATTAAACTTATGCACAGAAGTGGCCACTAGGTGTCACATGTGGATTGTGCTATTTTAAAGTCTACAGACTACAGTACAGTAGTTACATGATAAGAAAAAATATTTTTGTTATTGTTTTATTTTAGGCTAGGTGTGATGCCTCTTCGTTTGAAAGTGTGCGCTGCACATTCCAAGTTAATGAAGGTGTGTGGTATTATGAAGTTATGATTATAACGGCTGGGGTCATGCAAATTGGCTGGGCAACAAAGGACAGCAAGTTTTTGAATCATGTAAGAAATTTTGCTTTTAGTTATTAGCGAGTATTTATGCATGACGGTTTATATGTCTGTGTTCTGAAAATGAGATAGACATTAGATTCATTCACCTCTGGAAATAAATTCACACATGGCAGAGAATATTACTACCAACATTGCCAAACTAGAACTAGGGCTTAATTCATTATTGCAGAGATACAAACTGCTAGTCCATATCATTTTTTCTTTTCTTGTACTAAAATATATTCCTTTAAGCAAGAGTGAGGACATTTAGAGCAATTGTCAATGATGAAAATAAATGTTATGTATTAAAATTTAAATTTCTGATCCGTAGGAGGGCTATGGGATAGGAGATGATGAATTTTCATTGGCTTATGATGGTTGCAGGCAACTTATCTGGTACAATGCTCAGAGTCAGTCACACACTCACAATTGTTGGAAAGCAGGTAGGAATAAATCATAATTATGATGAATTCAACAAAGGAATTATTGATATAAAACTTTTATTGTGGGTGGCTAGTGATAGTTTATTCTTGATAAAAAAGAACAAACTCTCTCTGTCAATGTTTCTAGTAGCATTTTCATTTGTAAAGGAGATGGGAGAAAAATACTATTTCTTTTAAATATGTATGTGTATTTATTTATTTCCAATTCATGAAAAGCTTGTGTCAAAACTATTCCTGAAAACAATACAAGTAAATTTGAATACATCAAGTACCTTTCATGAAGAAAAGTGTAATTTTAATGATTTTTCATGACATAAGTAAATATTGCATCTCTTGTTACCTCTTGAATAGCACTGCGACCATGACCTTATATTACCCCAATTGAATATTTTCATAATTGTATTGGTACATTTCATTCCAATCACACATATTGTGTAATATTTTTTTTTAAATTGATAATTCTAATTTTAAGATAAACTGCTGTCAGACTAAGAGATTAAAATTCATCACACAGACTATAAACTATGATAATGTATTCATCTGGAAATGTGGTTCTATTTTGTCTTTGATATAGTTATACAAATTACAATGTATACATTTATTTAAAAAAATCCTGTTTTTAATGAATGAATTTCCACTAACATAGCTAAAGTATTCCTTTGTGTAGGAGAGTTCCTTTTACAAAAGATAGGTTTACAGAACTGAGTACAGAAAGAACAGAATGTTTTAAAATTAATTTGTCTTATCTGTGAGGGTCTTTCTCTTTATGTGATTCAATTGTGTCACACTTACAATTCCCTTGATATGTTTTTTTCTTTTTGATTTACATAAACCTTTAGTCATATCAGCCTCGAAATGATTCATTACAAAATCATTACTGATTTTGTAAAATGTAAATGTTTTTCAATGTGGTTTGTTGTTGGAAATCATGTTGGAAGATGGTAACTCTGATGTTGTTTCTAGAGCCTTTTTTGCATTATCATATTCCATGAGTTCCCTTTTTGATCTTCCCTTCATCACAGTTTTGACAAGCTGTTGGAGTTTGAATACAGTGGAGTGACGTTCTGAGCGCTGTGCCGTATTACTTGGAACTCCTCTTTGCATGCTAGTACTTAACCTTCTAGATAAAAGTTGTATCCTTTTGCCGATGTCCTGTGTGTTTGGTTGATCTTTGGTATCTTGTGTAACTTTCACTGAAGCCAGTTGCCATTTTGCTTTGATATTATCCTTTTTCTTCATCCGTTTTTCTCTCAATTTTGCTGCCATTTGTGCAATCTCTTCCTCTTCATCAGTCTCTTCTTCACTGTCATTATAAATCCCTTGAAGTTTTTGCATTTTTCTCTGTTGTTTTAGAATCCTCTGTTGCTCTTTAGCCCTTTCCTTTTCTTTTATGGCCTCTAATTGGTCATAAAAATCCATTAGTTTGTTTTGTATTTCCAGATTTTCCTGAAGTAACACTGCTTTAGTTGGAGGCTTTTGTTTCTTTCTTAGTGGTGCTGATTTGGGATGTATTTTCTCATTTGCTGGAGTTGTTGTCTTGATCCCATTCACAGATTTTGTAACAAAATTACTGTTGTACCTCTCACTGCATACAGTCTTTGCACGCTGTGGAATGAGACCTAGCTTTTGCATTTTTGTTCTGATGCTGTCACCTTCTTGGATGCCATATTCATTTTCATCTAAATTTGATCTTTCTGATGAATTAAAACTGTCTGTAGATTTAGCATAGCTACCTTTACTTTTTACACTTGAGATAGACTGGGCTGATTTCGGCATCAGACTTGGAAAGTGATTGCTTTTTGAGTTGGCAGAAGGAAGAAAATATCCACTTTCTATCTTTCTTGGTTTCAATTTAGCCCCAGCCAAAGGAATGATTACTTGTTGGATAGTTGTGCTATCTTTGACATGTTCATGAAATTGCTGTCTTTGACTTGCATTGTCTGTGTGTGGTAAAGTAGAAAACATTCTGGTGATAGCACTCTTGCCATCTCCTAATTGGATATTCTTGCTTACAGATGGAACAGGCAGGTAGCTGGCTGGATCAGAAATATGATTTTCATGATCGCTTTCTCTTTTTCCATTTGACAAAACACTTTCTGGAAATGTGTCAGTCTCTTTAACTTCCAATTGAAATTTTACACTTCGGCCTTCAGCTGTCTGATTTGCCTTTTGCTTAGCGTGTATTTGTTCAAGTCTTTTCAAATTCATTTGATCTTGAAGTAACTTCCTTGCCTTTGAAATCATTGGTGTCACTGTAGCAGAATCTGTTACCGAACGCAGGCGAAAATTATTTTTCTTATCAGTATAGCAACAGCCAGTGGAATCTTTGTGAATGAGATACTTTGTTGACCTTGTAATCATCATCTCATCGGCTGACAGGTCTATATTGGGGTTGCTGCGCCTTTTAACTTCCATGCTGTTTTTTATTTTATCAACCTCCATTAGTTTGTGTTGAAATTGTATATTAAATTTTTCTGTTTGGATTGCTCTGAGATGGTTAGCCTCTTGGTTGGTGATTTGCTTTTGTAGTCTATCCAATTGGTGATCTGTTTGAGATTTGCGTACACCCATTAACTTTTCCATGAAGGTCTGTCTTTTTATTTCTGTTCCCCCTCTTTCAAGATTTTCTGCTTCCGACATGTCTTCAACTGTATCCATTATAATGTAATTTCCTATAAATAAAAAGATGATGAATAATGTTTTGGAGAGCTTGTCAGTATTAATTTTTAACAAGAGATATGATCTTCTACTGATCACAGCAGAGAATGAGTTGTTTTGACCCCACTATCATTTAATTTCTTCATGTTTGGTGTTGATATCAACATACTCTTTTTCAAGTGGTGATAATGCCAGATTTGAGATATTGTTGCACCAATATCATGGTAACATGGCATTAGACTTTGGTTCTTTCCAATTGTATTATGTCACTTATCAAATCATTATGAAATAGCAAGTAGGATGTAAAACAAAGAGTTTTACTTTATCTGTTTGTATGTATACATTTAATTGCCCCACTGATGGTTATGGAAGGATAGTGTCACAACCTGTTTTATATTAGAGTAATAGCCTAGATATACAAACCCTTAAGTTTCTATACTGACCTCTAATGCTTGAGTTGATATAACACAGTTTATTTTTATCCACTTTTTGTTACAAGCTGAGTGTGAAAATGTTGGTACTTTTTTATTTACCTACTTTTAATCCTAGATTTTTGTCATTTTCCTTCTTGAATTTACAATCAATTGCATGTTCTTCGGCATATTTGGTGAAAAATTCCACTTATTTTATACAGGAATGAGCGTAAAAGGCCTGGTCTAGATTAAGATCAAGACTTATTTGGAAAAAGAAATTCAGTTTCGATACAATTTAATGGTATTGCGTTTGATATAAGGAGGAATTTGTTCTCACAATAAAACAATATTCCATCTAATTTTGAAATAGAGCCTGATTGGTACAGATTTCAATTACAGCAGTGTGCAATGTTGATTGTGATCATTAATGAACTATTATTCTTAATTGATTATATATTGATATTCATAGTCCCGTGCACCACATGAATAATACATTTAATATGCTATTTCATTAAATTCTGTTTGTTGGATATTTTAGATTAATTTTGCTTAGCAAGGGTTTGTAAGATAATAAAAGTTTGCAGGCAGATTTACCTGTACATGTTTATCTATATGTATTGACTGAACTATTCCATGACAATTTGCAACATTATAAATTTTGGAAATGTTATATGCTTAATGTAGAGATAAATAGTGTTGCAACAAAAAAAATCTACGAAAGACGTTTATATGATAATCTCCCTTCAGAGACATTTAAAAAGACAGTAACTTACCTTTTAAAATATAAGTGCAAGGATCTGGAATATATTCAGGTTCCTTATATCTGAAATACAATGGTTTAGCATCCATTGTTTTTCCTTTAGGGTCTTCCATGTTTGAGAAAAAAATCTTTTTATTGCCTTGGCAAAATGGTTCGAAAATGTTCAACTATTTAGTTGTATATCATTCCACCCATACAATTTTTAAGAGTTGATTTTGGCAAGATTCATATCAGCATTGTGGTATGTTTTCATTAGCTTTTCATAGTTTATGTCTGATTGTTTTAAAATCTTGCCAATACCTCCCACCATTATGCAGACCAAGGTAAATCAACCACACATGGCAATCCGGTGTGAGTCAGCTTGTCCAAAGGCTGAGGACTATTTCATGACTTTATCATTATAATACTTCCTATTAAATATTCTAAGAAAAGAACCAATTCTCTTTGGTGTTTTCTATCAACCCTACTGTACTTCATTTACAAGAGATTTACATACTTAACTTATATTGAAGCCTAATCCTTTATTAAAGATTAACAGCTTTATTGGAGATATGCGGCTAATACTATAGCCTTTCTTTCAAAACAAAGAATTATCTGTTATTTGACAACAAAATCTCTTTTGTCCAAATAATGCCACCTTTATTCTGGTTTAATACCAATTTATGAAAAGTCATAATACTATTTATGGGATTTAAATCTAATTTGTTTTCACCAAGAAAGAAGAATACTTTTACAAAACTGTGTGATGATTATACTTTTCTCCTTATTTACCATACTGTGTGTTTCTTTTTCATGTTTTGGCAAGGAAATTATACTCGATAGTCTATAGTCTATAGTCTATAGATATATTATCAATAACTTACCTTCCATCTTTAGAAGAACTTCTACAGGAGCCATGGATGTCATTTTGAAATGTCAAGAATCTAATTTATAAATTGTTAAACATTTTGAGGATTTTTTGTTGAATTTATCTTTTCTGAACCATGTGTCATAATCTAGTTCAACATGTTAATCTCTTCTTGAACCGTTCTGAAAATGGTCAATACTGTGTTGTTTTGCTATTGAATAAATCACTTCAAATTGACTTAAAGGAACATAGGTCTTTACGAAATGACTGGTGATTTGGCAAATGTGCAAATAAATAGTTGACATTTAATTCAACCAATATGTTTTTCAAATATGACCATATTCATCTCCCATTTGCTTTGTTGCCGTTTTCTTTATTTCCATGATAAACACAAAGAAGGAACAAATGTATTTTGTGTTTAAAGGAGCTCGTGTTTGCTTGTAAAAATAGTATTTGAATTATACCAAGTGGGATTTAAACTTTTAAACCAATACTTCCAAGGTTTGTCTTTGTTCTTAAGAAAATGGTCGCTGCCAAAACTAAATGGTGCTCTTAATCCTATTTTTAAATGTTCTGTCATATAAAAGAACACAGTGACTACCAAAGCCTCTCCTTACCAATAGTCCATTCTTATTGTAGACCCCCTATTTTGCCTGTAATATTGTTTGGCGAACAATGACTGTTTGAGAAGCTTTTAGCTACAATTCGTCAAGATTTATTTCTAGAATTCTTTTGTAATTCCACAATTTAAATGTAATAGTTTTAAGAAGGCAAAATTATAGTGCTGTTTTAGGATTGCTGTAAAATTGATAGATTTTGAAAATACTACTCGAGATTAGAATACAGCTCTACTTTAAACAAACAAAACATATTGTGTTCTGAAGTAGAAGCAAAGTAAAGGCTTGTACCAATAAAATGTGATTTACATTCAAGATCAAGATTTTTATTGTTAAACAATAACTCTGAAAATCAAGTTTCTTGATTTATTTTCAAGACATTTTGCATTGATAAAATGTTTTTATTAAAAGTTTATCAAGTGCAAAATAAAAACAGGCAGTACATGTATTTCGATTCTTCATTGAAATGGTCACAGAATTGTCTCTTTTGGGGAACATCAATGTACACAAAACATTTGACAGTTCCCAACAAGATTGCTACCTATGCAGGGTGGATTTTTTCCTCCAATTGTCCCAGGTATGAAGACTTGTCTATAGTGGAGATAGTGGAAAAATTATAACGTTGACCCCTGCTATGTATGCTATATTTGGCAACATCCAAGAAGCATTGGGTTGCAGATTGAAAACAGTGTCAATCCCATCTGAATCTGATCTTTGTTGTATGGGAATAAGGGATTGATCTAAGAATGTTCCCGGAACCATTCTAGCACTAGCCTACTGTGAGTCACCTTAGATATAAAATGTCAAAGGTGCTTTTCTATAAGAGTACAATTCAGTCCAATGCAATAAAAACACTTTACTGTGCCAATTGCGTTAACAACTAGTCATGTACATGTAGTTAGTAATGTTGGCATATATAACTTGTTTTCAATTCCTTTTTTATAGGAGATGTTCTTGGGCTTCTGTTAGACCTTGAGAAACAAGAAGTGACATTTTCCCTCAATGGGGCTAGTCTGCCTCCTTTAAATCAAGTTTTCAGTAATGCAAGGTAAGTAGGCCAATTGAAAAGTACTGATACTGTAATATGTAACATTTTTTAGAATTTTTTTTTTTTACTTTCAATCCATAACATGCTGCTCATCTTTTGACTATATTTAGAAATTTTTGAATGATTAAAATATGAATTGATACTACTGTCACACTTTGCAACTTGACTTTACCTGTATTCTCTCTGTCTGAAATGGAATATCTTAAAAATAATTTTTCAGAACATTAAAATAATGTGTAATACGAACGGAATAGTTTCAAAATATTTTCTCTTTTCATTTACAGAAATGGGTTCTTTGCAGCAGCTAGTTTTATGTCTTTCCAGCAATGTGAATTTAATTTTGGTGCAAAACCATTTCGTTATCCACCAAATGTCCACTTTGAAAAGTTTAATGATCATGGGACACTTTCTGAAGAAGAGAAAGTAATTCTTCCCAGGTAAGATGCATGCAAATTAGTGACTGGTTGTGTTTCTGTTGTACAAATTCTGTGTTAATCCACCATTGTTTTTTTTCAACAAAAAAAAAAGGTCTCTTTCAAAATCCTGACTGAAGGCTTGGAGGATATTTGTGGGTGTGGAATTACAAATCCAACATTGCTATAGTACTTTACAAGACATCCATAATTTATATCTAATCAAAAAATATTTCATTTTGAATTTTACTTCAGACATAAGAAACTAGCTATGCTTAGACAAGTCCAAGTTGAGGAAGACTCCTGTACAGTGTGCTTTGACAACAAAGCTGATACCGTGCTGCTACCTTGTGAACATAGGTAAGTCTAGTATTGCATGATACTAGCAGAGTTGTATTTTTCTTGATTATGATAAATTTGAAAGCAAATGTTGATACATGTCTACATTCATTTGTTTTCATTGATCAGCATACTTTGTGCTATATTATTTGAATTAAAATTGAGAAGGGACTTTGGTTCACATAGACCCATATGAGGAAGTTTTGGTCTATAGATGAACAAACAAAGTTTGATATTTGATGTTATGTTATTTATCTGATTTTCTTGTAGGGGGTTGTGTATGAACTGTGCTCTCCAAGTTGAGATTTGTCCAATGTGTAGAACCACAATAGATCAAAGACAACCAGTGTCACCTAGTGAATCATCAGTAATGTCTCCCAATGAAGAATCTTTATAACAGTGTCTTCACTCTAGAGGGAACAGAGTAAATAGCAAAACAGGGTTGTTGCATTTTCATTTTCCAAAGACTTTTCTAAAAAAAAATCAAAATATTTGTTGGATATTCACTTATCTTGCAAGTACAATCAACGTGTATATTTATAAGAAAGCCTCTGGAAGTAGGAATGATAATCACAAGTCAGTTTGCAATTGGTGATGTGTGATGGCTAAGCTGAATTATTTACCAGCATTAGTAGATGCATTGAGGTGACAGATAAAGTTTGTAACAAGTGCAAATTGTCTCGTAACATGTGAAAATTGTCTCGTTTAAAATATTTGTTCATACTTTTTGTGTGAAATGTGAGAGGGTAAAGTTATAAACTGTCTGCTGCTGACTATGATTTTACATAATGGTGTATTTGTAAGATGGTAAAAATACTCTTTTCTTACATATTTACAAATATGGCATTGTCTAACTCTTTATATTTGTAAAGTCATGATCAATCTAAGTGCTAACACCTGTTTAATTATACTGTTGAGTAATGATTTCAATTCATAAGGAACTTGTTAACCAAATGACTAATATTTGACAATATAATATGAAATGGGATTTAACAAATAATTCATCTTACAGAACATATGAAAACCAGTGCTTTGTATACATCTTATGATTCTATTTTTTTTGCTACATGTGATAATTTCTAAATGAAGTAGAAACAATATAATGCTTTTAAGTTACAGCTAAGCTCCTGATATAAGAATTTTTATTTTGAAAAGGAAGGATGGGTTCTTTAAGTATGAGTTTTTAATAGCAACCAAATGTGTATTTGTCCCTAAGCATGCAGTATTGTGATATTTATGCAGTGACAATATTTCTTCAGTCATATTTTGCTTTACATACAAGTGTTTTTTTGATTAATCAGACTTACTACGTCTCTGTAGTATGCTTTAGTTTACATAACTAAGATCAAAGAACTGAAGCAAAATCCCAAATTTGTGAAAGTAAGCCAAAGGATTATTCAATTGCATATTGTTTCTCAGTTTTGTAATGATTATTGTTATGTTTGGGTTGATGTGATTTTTCTCTATTTTTGCCTATACATGCATGCCAAAATGTATTCTTAAGCATTGTTGTATATAATGTACATATCAATAAATTTATTGTAAATAGAATGAACAAAAGGAAATTACTATGTTTTTGTTGTATGTAACTGGAGCTTATTTTTTTCCATTTGATAGAACTTATAGGGGTGGGATAGAAATGGAATACAAGTTTGAATCTATGATGCTTTTTTTGTGTGAATAGAATGATATTTTTCTCCAAATTGTTTATTTTCTTAAATAGACTACCTGGTACATGCTTATTTCTTATGGTTGTCACATTTTTATCTAGAGGTTTGTCGAAGTGTTATACAAAAGAAGCATTTTGAAAGAACCACATTTAATTGATTGTTTTAGTAGTTGGAGTAGTGTTGAGATGGTTACAAAGAAATGTACTGTTTGGTTATGAATCAAGTATATGACTTGTAGAGATACTGTGTTCATGAGAAATTCACCCATGACAATCAGCTGTGGTTTTCTGAGATGAAAAGAAATTTTGGTGAGAAATGCAATATCTTAATATGAATCAAATTACAGAAAATGTTTTGATTGATAGCTCATACTTGTTATTTTTTTTCTTCAGGTTTTAGTAAGATAAATCAGATCTGGGGTAAATGCATTATAAGGGTTATTCTGCTTAAAACATGCAAAAAGGAATTCCTAAAAAGGAATAACTTTAAGGGGCCATCCATAATTATCATCATTAACCCGAGCGTACAAAACTTACGCTGGGGGGAGGGGGGTTGAGGCCAACGTTCATTTTTTGAAAATGTTGAAGAAATTTTTTTTTTTTTTTTTTTAATTTATTTTTTAATAATAATAATTTATTTCTTGAAACCTGAAAACAATATCAGATACAATCAAATTCTTTTCCATTATATTCGATACAATTGGCAGTATTTCAAAACCAACATTTGATGTACACTTTAGGGCGGGGGGGGGGGGTGGTCAGAAAAAGTGTACAGTTTGTACACTTGAGTTAATGATGACAATTATGGATCGCCCCTAAATTGGATAAATATTTCTAGGAACAATGGATACTGTATGATGTTAGCTCATCTGTGCATTATAAATGATTAAATACATTTAAAAATAGATGTTGTTTTATTTCAGAGATTGGTTTAGCATTCATATAATTTACTGTATACATTATGCAGTAGCCATTAATATTTTTGTTATTATATATAAATCTGTAAAGAATGTTTTAAATGAAAGATGAAAAAAAGGTCAGAGCATGTTCATTTATCATTCACCATCTTAAAGATTACATGTTTTTGAAGAAAAAACTCTATCATTTTGGAAAAGAGTGTATGTACAACAGGAATAATGGTATCATTAGAACAAAACTACTACAATTGATAAAAAAAAGTTCACATGTTAAAAATAATATTGCAGACAACTATTGAATTTCAAGAAAAAAACATGGTATTGTGTACGACCAACTGTATGTTAAAAAGAAAATGACATTGTACATAAAATTTCATGAATATATCTTGTTACTTTGAAACCAACTACTAACTTTGAATGGAAGTGAAAACTATGTGATCATGTATAGGCAGCTTTCTTCCATTTAATAAATTAGATGAAATCATTGGTATCATTATTAAATATTTTCGATGTAATCATATTGTGTAACTATATTGTAAAAAAAAATGAGAGATGAAGTGTTATGCAAATAAAAAATTCCTATCAACTTATTTCTTATTTTTTTTATTTTTACATTTGCACTTCTCTTGGATAGAATGATCGATAATTATCCTATAGCAATTAGCTTTATTTCACGGATATCGTAATTTCGATAAAAAATATAAAATGGTCATTATTATTTTGTGGTCAAGAGATTTTCACCATTTGGAAATGGAGTCAGTCTATTTTAGATTCCTAAAAACAAAGAAAGAAATGGGTGGTAGTAATGCCATCTAGAGGACTGTGGTTTTTTATTGTCTTCATCCTTTTCACAATGAAAACAATACAGATATTTGTTATAACCCTATTCCAAACTGTAATTTTGTTTGAAAATACCATGCGCTATAATTATAAAAAAAAAACAATTGAGCGCACATTACAAAATTTCAATTTGAGGATAGGTCTAACCCAAAAAGCTTATTCGACTCCTATTTAATAAGTTATTTATGACTGACTGATGGCTCTAGTCTAGTATGTAGATTTTGAGTCCCAGTTATGACCCTCATTAACAAAAAAATCAAATGCTAAATTGATATTTGCTTTAATTTTAACTCGTGTGTTTGTTACTACTTTGTCTTTTATCTTAATTAGGTTAAATTTAATGATTATAATACACATATCGACAGCTAGTAGTCAACTAGTGCATATCCAAAGATAAAGTGCGAAGTTATCTGCTTATCACTTCATAGTCATACAAAGGGGAATTCAGAATTCGACATGCTAAAAACTTTGCATAAAAATACACATTAATATTTTTTTTAAATTATATCAATATTCTAAAAGAAATATTTGGTGAAGATATTCAACATAATGTAGATGGAACGAACACAGTTACACTTCGTTTATATACTAGTGTGTGAAAATGTGAGTACGATTGTACTCCTTCTCAATGGTAGTAATTATTCGGGTACCTCCGTCTTAGTTTGTCGGGATATTCCGTGGCTTTTTGAAATACAAATTTCGTAGCTCCAATCAGAAGCAACCTTCTAGCTGCAGTAACCCAATGACGATGTAGCTTTCAACCCCGTGGTTGTTCCAATATGGCGGGTAGGACCTCCTCACATTTTCTATTTTCAATCAATTTTTTTACTCGATTTGACCCTCAATAACTTGGATTTTATTCATTGCAGATATAAGCTTATATGACAACGATATCGAGGACGGCCTAAATGATGGTAAGTCAATATTTTCAGTCATTAAACAACGATTGAAGCAACAGTTTTTGCTTCTGCGAACATAGAAATTCCCCATTTTGCTGCCTAATTTCTATTGTTTCATTGTATGTAATTTATTTCGTTGCCAGCTAAGATTATTGCACCATGTGAATCTTGAAAAAATGAAGAATTTTTTGAAATGGTATTGGGGCAAAGCCACTATTGTAAACAAGAGTAACACGCATCTGAAAATAGGTCAAGTTCTTACAAAAATAATGTCCTGTATGTTAAAGCGTGCGCCAAAGCAGGTCATGTGACTTCAGGGGTTTCCTCCTGACCTCTACAACCTCCATTTTTTTTCTATATGTGTGCTTTAGTGTTTGCTTTTTCCCCGTCCATGGAATATATTTTGGTCTGTTAAATGCGTATGACGAAAAAGAAAATGTTAGATTCATCAAATAGTAAAATTATATTATAATTAATGTAGGATATGATCATCATACATTAGCCTATAAAAATCCTTTGTTTTGGTTGCGTGCCAGAAACTGGGTCATTGATTTTCATTCCAAAGATCTATTTTAGAGATGTATGTATTCACTGGGTAATAATTTATCAAAGAAATGATAAAATTCTATAGGAACTGTGAACATATTTTTGTTTTGGTATATCCTTAGTTTATTATTGTTGGGTAGTTGGTCTTGAGAACAAATTGATAGAATAAAAGCCATGCAAGTCATCATGGCTGAGTGTTCTTTGTTTACATGAGTTGCATCCTTTGTGTGTTTTCCATTTTGGAAGACCATGTACAGTAGTAGGTATAGATCTGAAATTTAATAGTGTTACAAATAAAACTGAAGATAACTTCTAAAAAATTTAAAAAGAGAATAAGTTTACTTGAAAAATAACACAGAATGTGGTTATGAATGAAGATGCACTTTGAAAAGACTTTTCATGCTGGTGCCAGCATGAACAGTATTGTGGTGGCATTTTCCTCCTGGTCTTGTTGAGAGTGTGATTTTGTTCGATTCTCAGTGTAGCATAATGAGTAAGTTTTTGTTGATGGATTTTTTTTTCTAACAATTGAACCAATTCACTTTTATTTTATAATACAACAAATACTAGAATAAACCCAAATATACAATGACATAGATGAATGTACTTTGAAAGGAAGCATAATAATGTCATTGTATGGTAACAAAGGAATTAAGAATGAACTGGAACAAACTCAACTGCTTAGCAAATAGGTGTAAGATGACTGTATATGTCCTGAGTCATTATAGTTTATTAATCATGGAATTCTCACCAGTATACTAGGATGCATTTGATATTTAGTTGATTATTCACACTTATATAGCAAATGATTATGACTTGGAATATACTTTTAAACATTACAAGGAGATAGCTTTGAAGTATTGACAGGTACTACATTTTTTTTTGAGACAAATTATAATAGAATGTTGTCTTGTACTTTTGTTTGTCAATTAATTTCAACTGTAATTTATTAACTCAAAAGAAAAACAACTGAGCAGTGGCAATTTAATAATAAATTAATATTTCATTTTGACGATAAATAGACGATTTCATCTGAAACCTTATGTAGTATTTGAAAACAGTCTGAATTGGTATTTTTCATTGTTCAGGATTAAGTTCCTGCTACTCAACCTTATTGTAAAGATGAGTCATAAAAACTGGCACTGTGCCAGGAAGTGTACTTGGAGTTCTTTTATTTTGCATGAACATTGATTTTCTATGAACTTGCTTAAAGGACTCTACCTGCAGTCATTTATTGATGTAATTGCTTGTAGGCCCAATTTAGAAATAGACATTAATTAGCTTGTGCTGATAATGTTGTTTATTGACAGCCTTAAAGCTGAGAAGTTTATTGATTTCTAATTGAAAGAACATGTAGAACTAGAAAAAGGAGATTAAGATCATTGCAAGTTGATCATTGCAAGAAAAATTAAAGTTCAAATTATTTTTATTAGCAACCAATAAAGCTCTTGTAAATAAGAATCAGATGATAAAAATAAATAAAATTGTTTTTAACTTTAATAAGGCTGATGTGAACGTTATTTACTCACAGGTGCAGATGACTTGGGATTTGATGATGGCAGCAACCCAGATGAAGACCTTTCGCCAATACAAAGATTGGAGAAATACATGGATAGCGAAAATATATTTAGCAGGTATGATTTATCCAGTTGATATTTTACTATAATGATTCAGTTAAAAATTATTCTTAATTTTGTTTTACTGACCAAAATGTACTAGAGTGTATATACATTACAAGATCACAATGGTATCAGGAAACATAATGCTCAGATGCCATGTTTGTTAGCCTCTTATGCCAATAGGAATGCATTTTGAAAGATTTTTTACATTATCAATTTTAGGATTTTGATTAGCAGTTTGTATCTCTACAATGTTAAACCTGTTGAAATTTGATTTGGCAGTTTCATATTTTTGTTTAGCAAAATGCTATGTGAAGCAAGTTAAATTACTCCCAGATATGTGAAATTAAGTTTGTAGTATCTCAGATATAGGCTGTCAGTCTGAATAGATATAAGTATTATAACCATTTCAATTCAGAAATGCACGCACATTTATTTGACAATCGTATGTCAACTGTACCATGAATATGAGGATTCCCGTATGGTTATGAAGTGAAGTATTTACTCTACATTTACAGTCAGGGTGTAGCACAATATAGAATAATAAGTGAAGTTACCTTTTCATCTCTAATCAGTGAAAAAACATCATATTTCCCATGATTGTCCTTTACATTAGAGTCTTTTGAATAGTGCAGATTATTACTTTGATCAGTGTTTCAACTGTCAAAATTGTTGTCCTAGGTATAATTGCATTGTAAACAAGTGCAGTTGTTTTGTATTGATAGAAATATACACATGTATTATTATATACATATTTTAGACTTTCATGGTTCATTTAGAATAACCTATGATTCTTTTCTTAGTATATATTTCAAACTTTGAAACATGTGGAACTTCATGCAATTTTGATATGTTTGTTATACTGTAATCAATGAATATATATGTATGATGTGAAACTTACAAAATGAAGTTGTGGTCAGCTTTTCTGATCCTCTAAAAAGACTCATTCTCTATGCAATTTGTAAAGAATGATTTAGTACTTTGTGAAACGAAACGTTATCATGCACCATCAAAACTAATAAAGTGCTGCTGAGGTAAGTAGTAAGATTTTACATCTGTTATATGGAGTTAATTAGTCAATAATTCAGATATCAATTGTATTTCGTAATAAAGAAATAATTGGTTGATCTCAATTGTACAAGTTTGATCTAGCCTAACCTGCTTTCTTTTTACAATTTTATTAAAAGGCAAATGGTGGCCAGAAGTTTACTTGAGACCATGCGGATAGTAGGGGACAACTCTGAAGATGCAAATACAGTTTTAAAAGCTATGGTTAAATTATCTGAAGATTTAGGTAAGAGATTGTTCTCTGGACCAAATGAATGTAACAAAAACTATTTAAGGCAATATAGGAAATGATTTGTTGAAGAAGCAAAGTAAATCAAATAGAAGATGAAATAGTATTGTTGGTTGTCATAAGTCACGAGTTGTGTCTTTCTGAAATGAGTATGATACCTAAAAGGTAGTTATTTACTGATTCACAATCTGTGTAATAAAGAAATGAGAAACAGTTTTCTTCCCTTGGGGTTTGCCCTCATATTCTACAGATGTCTACCTTGTAAAGTCAATACTTTGGTCATATCATTACAGAACCAACAGTAAGGGGAGACTTAATGGAACAGGTGCCCCATTTAGCAGTTTTTTGTCAAGAAGCTAGACACCTCTTTACAGACCCTATTCCAACATACATTCTGCCTGTGGTGGTTAGATACTTGACAGATTCCAATAATCAGGTACATATGAAAGTTCAGGTGGACTTATATTTTAATTATTACCACCTACTGAAAGAACGGGCTGACATTTATTTGACGACATTTACTTTTGGAAAAATAGTCAAGGCACTGATAGAAATATTATCACTCCGGTATTCTAATATAGTTAATACTTATAGTAGGCTTTAAGATTCTTGTCATTCAGAAAAGAGAGCTTATAATATTTATTGTGAGAGAGACTTGGGCACAAAGCTTGCAAGAATCTTGAATATTTACATTGCAACAAGAAAAGTCCACTGTGTTTGTCAAATCATGGCAATTCATTTTTCAAACGCAGAATTACAGCCTGTGAGAGTCTTGTATTGTTTTCATAAGATATTTGTTATGATTTTGCTATTCTTTCTTTTAGGTTAGGAAAACAAGTCAAGCAGCATTGCTTGTACTCCTAGAGCAAGAATTAGTAGAAAAGTCAGATGTTGAAGAACAAGTATGCCCTGTGATTTTGCAACTTTCATGTACAGATAGCCTTGATGACTTTAGAACAGAAGCAGTTGCTGTAAGTTATTTCAATTAATTTTTAACTCGGTTATGGTTGTGGGTTGATTTTAGTAAACCATTTTGAAGATTTCACTTTCTTTGTTCAGTAAAGAATAACCAGTGACATCTAGTGGTAGCAGTATTTACCCCCAGGCTGTTACTAGAACAAAATGATTTCAGCCTGTGCCATATGAAAGACATGGGTAGTGAGATGAGATCTTTGAAAAGCATCACCTTGCTACTCTGTCTTTCCAAATGGAACAGTGCATTGATGCAACATATAATTGCTACATAACATTGTGATCAGTATCAAAGTTATTATTTTTATGTTTTGTTGAACCTCTCTTATTTGCTAGCTTATTGCTTCATTGCCATCGTGTGGTTTTTTTTTTTTGCTTTCTTCTACACAGTTACAGATTTTCTAGTAGATTTTATTTTGGTCAGGTGATTTGGATTCTTTAGATTTAAGAATCAACTATATTGTATATTTAGATTATGTACATTACTTCCTTAACCCAGTTGTTCACATTTGCACTGCATTTCTCTTGGTGGATGGATTTTCCTGGGGTATCATTGTGGGCGTCAATGCTGGCATGTAATAGTCAGCAAAGAAGCCTCTATCACAGCCAGCTTTGATGAGCCATGAGTTACTGCTTCTCTGCACATTTCACACTCTACTTTAATTAATATTGGGATTAGGCAACTTTTTGGTAAAAGCACACCATCTTCTTTGATTTTCTAATAACATATTCTTTGCTATTTCAGTTGATAAGACCAGTTTATAACAAAGGCCTCATCAATGATGATATGCAAATTCATAATATGAGCATAAGCTAGCTTTTATTCAATAAATAATCCTAGCTCATTTATTCAACTAGATTAATGAAACAAAGTTTACAGAGCTATTAATTTACATACATGCTTGCTTTGAAGTGTTTTACCAGTATTGGTGTTTACTGTGAACTAGCTTAGCATATAATTTGGGAGTTGCTTTGTTTGAAACACAATTAAAATGGACAGAGGTCAGCTTGATCAGATATTCTAGGTGCTTTGGACACATGATGCTAGTGGATATACTGAAATAATTTGATTAATGCATCATAGGCTGTTAGAGGCTGTTAGCTTTGGTTCAAGTGGTTGTGATTCGTTATTCTATTCTTTTCGTATCACAGCCTGCTTGGATCAAAGGCACCGGCCAGTAATCTCCAGGATGTTTGTTTTTTGTTAGTGTGGTGTTAGTCTAAAGTTAGTAATTTTTGTTTGAATATATACTTATTTATTGTAAAATGTTTATATTTTGTATTCCTGTGAGGAGATATGAGAAACTTATGAAAGAGACAGCCTGTATGAGGACATCACAGCGGCTGTGAATTATGTGGACCTTGTCCTGATCAATCATATCACAGCCAGCTTTGATGAGCTTATGTACTGGCACAATAGTCATGTTCAGGAAATATACAGGAACAAGTAATGAAGGCTGAAATCGTTTGCTTTTTTGAGCCGTCAATGTTGTTGTGAAATGTTTTTCTGTACATCCATATCACAGCGGCATTGATGAGCTCAAACCTGGAAGCTGTCAACAGTTCTTGCAAAGAATATGAAATGTTAATCACAATGCTACCCTTTTATAGTTTTTGTTTATTTTGTTTGTTAAAGGTGACACTGTGATGCTTTGTAGTCAAAATTAAAGCACCACAGAATCTTTGAAGAAACATCAAGCTGAAAGTAGGGACCAAAACATCATTTACCATGCTCAAACCGTCATTTGTGGTGTGAAATGCTCAAACAAAATCATATCACAGCAGAAATGACGAGCTTGTCTCTGGAATTAACCTTCAGATTGCAAGACTGATTAATGAAGGACTGTTTGTTCTAATGCTTAAATTGTACTTTGTCCAAAGGCACAAAGCGTTATTACAACAATGAATGTAAACCCTTGTATACACCTCAATTCTCAATTTTCCATTGTTTCAATATTGCTATGAATATGTATGATTGAGTTCAATTCTTATTGCAAGTTGGAATTTTTCTTTGTTCTGATTTGGACAAATTTAGTCTAAGGACTTGCTGTAAAATCATAAGCTTTATTTAGTAAGCTTTTGTAATTGCTATATGCTAGCGCACATGCACTTTGCAAATGATACACATTGAACCTCCATGACAAATGTAATGAGAATTGAAAGTAAATGTTTTTGGACAGTTTATACTTTCCATTTGGGACTTTGCATCAAAGCACAACGATTAAAAATGGAAATACACTGATAATGCAGCCAATGAGGTTATTTGAATTAAGTGCATTGCTTTCAGAGGAAACTCAATCCACCAAAGTGGCTGTGAAATGTTATTGTATGCTTTTTTTCATATCACAGCCAGCTTTGATGAGCTTGAATTTCCAACTGCTCACAATAGAATCCTTTTTCAAGTTTATGTGTTAGTTGCTTGCTTTGTGGTTCAAGGTTCCCTACCAGGCTATGGTATGATTAATTCTGTGGTCAGAACTTTAGTTACTGTTATATGCATGTCAATGTATTCCCTTTGGAAAAGCTTTGTTCTTGCTATATATGCTATGCACTTATTGGATTGATGGGGCCTGCGAGCTGCGGCATCAAGGTGGTTTTGATGTGCAACTATGTCAGCTTTCATATCACAGCCAGCTTTGATGAGCGTAGATAAGGTACTAAACTACAATTCATAATCCAGTGAAATACGTTTTTAACTTTATTATAATGATAATGCATGTAGTATTGCAACTGTTGCTGTATGGTGATTCAGCTGCTAAAACAATTACATTGGTGAGGTGCAAATTGTATCATAATGTGATCATGTTATGTACTTTCCTTTACAGCTTCCAAAACTTGTGATCGGAAATATGTCAGCTTGGTGTGTGTCAAAGTGGTTGTGATGTGCCAAAATTGGAATCATATCACAGCCTGCTTTGATGAGTCACTAGGATTGAAATCACAGCATATGGTCAAGTAAAATTTGAATTTCATTAGTATTTGGTGTGGTGCTCTCTTTGCCAGCTATTGATATTCTGAATTGTTCTTTTCAGTTAATGAGTAAAATGGCACCCTTGGTGGGTAGAGATATCACAGTGCGACTTTTTCTTCCAAGATTTGCAGAAATGTGTACAGATCCATTATTCCATGTTCGAAAGGTATTTGCACTTTCAAATGATATAAGACATTCATTAAGGCGTCATGAGGGTCTAATTGCTTTTTTAGATATGCACCAACATATGTCCCAAATAATCATTCATTATAAAAG
>JAVSBT010079997.1:2295-16243 GCA_033118115.1 Pharyngocirrus eroticus
CCCCCCCCCCCCCCCCCCCCCCCCCCCCCCCCCCCCCCCCCCCCCCCCCCCCCCCCCCCCCCCCCCACAACAACGGTTCCATTGGCTGCGTAAGTATCCCTGAACAAGATTTCTGTTGACATGTGTTGCCTTGGAAGCATGTTCTGTACAGAATATTGCATAACATACTTTTGTAAGAATAAGAAATTATCCCCAAGCACGAACAGGTGTCACTGAAAGATTGCACATTCTCAATGTCGCTGACACAGCCCATTCTGACCTTGCTTAAATTCTTCTTTTGAGCAGATTCTTTGTCCATATTTCTCTCCCTTAGAAAGGGAATGATGTTAGGAAACTAGACAATCTAAGAAATCAGTTCAAAGTGTTCAAGTCCATGGAATGTGAATACAAATCATTCACTTGTGTTGCAAAAATAAAAGTCACTTTTGTTAGGGATATAAACTGACATGACATGCTCAACAGTGTAAAATGATTTCATAATTATATGACCTCAACTTCTCATCCTTCAAACAGTGATGTCATCATAAACATGACCTTCATCATAAACATGACCTTTATGAAAGCCATCACATCAATTGGAGATTTACTCCCACAATGTTTTTGTTATTCTCTTGATTGGGCCCAACAAAAAAAGTGATTTGTATTTTTGGTTAACGTCTAAAACTTACACATAGTCTAGCTACACTGGCAAACATTACAAAACTTTTGTTTTAAAACACTAGCAAATGATTTGTATGCTAATGCTTAGATAACACACTTACACTATGAAACAGTCCAAAACATTGCTAAACAAATGTTTTCCACCATGCCTACATTAGCAAACATCTGCAAACATTCATTTTTATGCCCACGCAAACATGGAGTCTGGCTTTGCTTCCCAATCCTACAAAATCACACAAAAGAAAACACAGCTAAAACCGAACTTTTTTCTCAATCATTAACAGAGAAACAAGACTATTAATTTGTTTAGCCTGATTCTTTTATTGCAACCCCTGAACTTATGGATAGTCTTGTATAGACTGTTACAAGAGACTATTTGTCTGACTCCCGGAGAGAAACTAAGACAAAAGATCAACAATAGATGACACAGCATAATTACAACAGCACCAATCTTACACTAATTATACCATGTTAATATCATAGATGAAATAATGATCTGTCAAATCTTCAGACATTTCATAGGAAATATGATATTAGACTGTCATTTGTTGTCATGGTTGTGACGGGAGCTTTTCAATGTAGGGCTATAGGGACTAGAAGATTGTCTAAATTGTCAACAAGGATATGGTAATCAAATTAAGATAAAGTTGCTGTAATTATACAACTGAAATTATGAAAATTGTTTAGAAAACACATTTGGTATAACCGTTGGTGATTGTGTGGGCTTATTGCATTACATTTTCAGCACCGGAAATATATAGAACTAGGGTGTATGCTATGGGTTGTAAATAACACAGACAGTAGTGCCTAGTGGGAAACAAATTCTGTTCTTTTTCATGTATTCATTCATTCCCATTTGTTTTCATTCATCCATTCATTCATTTATTCATTTGTTCATTCACTCTCAAAAAATCTTGAAAAGATCTTATCTAGTTCTCTGGTTGGAATCTTAAGATCCATAGGTAGAAACCAGAATCGTTACCTCTATCTCTTATCTCTCCATTGTCAAAGAAAAGAGCTGAATAAAAACTATCATCTTTCAAACGCTTTATAGATTGCTTAAAATATCAGCCACTACTTGTAATAAATATATAATTATTCAAAGCACATTCTTTCAGATACTCATATTAGATTATTTGAAAGAATCTCCCTTCTTTCAAACCCAGGACCCTAGAAAGATAGTCCTCTACCAAAGTGGTGAAGTGACACATATCTAGATAACCTTTGAAGAATATAGAAGCTGAGAATTTCTGTGCGGAAAGATGACATGGATAGCCTTAGTAATCTGACTTAAGTGTCCTAGAAAAGCTCCCACAAAAGTGAGTATAATGGCTGATTATGGCTGATGAATTAGAAGCATTTGAAATCGGAAATGGTCTCTGCATTATGTGGAGATGACTGAAAATCTAAATGCATTATGGGATTAAATATGTTTCAAATAGGATTCAAGAGATTTCCATGTTCATACCGAAAGTTGGTAAACATGTCCTGTAAAGCCTGAAAGTAACACTTCCAAAATTTAAAGATAAGAAAAAATAGGCTTCTATAGCATCTATAGAGACAGAATAGAGATATAAGACTTTAATGACTTCACTGAAAAAAGTATGTTTTTCCACAAAGATCAGTAATAAAGCATACACTGATACATCAAGGTTGGGATCAAAAGTTCCAACTTCAATAGTAAAACCATGAAAATATTTATGCCACTAAACCATCTGGCCAACATACAATGTGGTCGAATGTTTTCATGTTCTTAGAGCCATAATCTATTTTCGCCTTGGTATATACACTTTTGGAATCGATTCAAAAACTTTCTTAACCATGGCTAGCAAATATTATTAATTCATGAATTAGGCAATTGAATAAAATAGTCCTGCGGCTCTGGTATGGGATATCGGAACAAAAATCTAAGGAACCACAGTGAAACTGTTCATTACAGGGGTGGATATTTAATACATACTGTGATGCATGTATCTGCTTTTACCTTTTCTTCTTAATTTGCCCCTTACTCCACTAATTCATTTCATTTACCCTTCTCTGGTATCTACCAACTCAAACCTAAAATTTTATGAATGGGCATTGCCTCTACTATTCTACCAATAGGGAACCTTTTGCTCCTGTTTTTTTTTCAGTCTGTAGATAATCAAGCATGAGTAACCTGTGTTTTTTTTTGCTGTAATACTTAAATTAATGCCCATAAACTTACTATAGATTAATGTATTTTGTTAAAAAATTATTGCAAAAAATTACACAGGTTACTCATGTTTGATTGGCTGTGAGGACAGCTAGTGAGGTGACCTATCCAGGGAACAACTCTCCATTATAAACAGATTCCTCTCAGACATGGCATTTAGGCCTCCTTAAATGTTCTTCACAAAATTCATATAAAATATAATTCTTTTCTCTTGTTTGTAAAAATGTTATGAATGTTTCAAACAAAAATGGGGGATATTCTTTGCTGAGGTATGAGGTGTTACCACGTATTAAAAGCATTACTGTGCATGTGTAAAGCACATTGAATTAGCTGGCCTAATTAGACAACAGCTTTTGAAGACTCTAGATACTCCTAACTAAAATGAGATAATGCCCAAGCCTTTCTTTTAAGTCAGTTATTTAAGGATAGTTGGTAGAGAAAATATACAATCTAGATTAAAGGTATTTGCAGTTGTGTTATCAATCTATACTATATATATAGTTGTTGAACTTTTCAAGGAATACAATTTACAATTGGAATTTTAATCAAAATACTTGAGAAAGATATTTACAAACTGCAAGGTTTGAATATGTTTATCAAATTTTTGTATTTATTCGGTCCCAAAAGTCCCCCCCGCCCATAAATTCCACAAACCTTTCAATAGAAGTTTCCCTTTTATAGGATAGTGAGGGGTTGAATATATATCATTTGTTACCCCCCCCCCCCCCTCCAACCTTTATCCATATTTCTTTAGAAAACTTTATGCGTTCTGTTGAATCCTTTGAAAATATCACTTCTTGAAAATACTTCCATTGCTCCAAACATCAAAGGAAAGAATATCACAAACATTTGACCACCCCAGAGCCTTGAAAGATGAGTCCATAATTCACCCCATTCCCTATTTGGTTCTTCAAGAAAGAATGCCTTTATTTATTACTTTCAAGGTCATAGGGTATTTTTTTCATCAAAAAGAACTGTTTTTGTTGAAAAGGTACGAAGTGAAGAATAAATCTTTCACTTTGAAATTGATGGCTTTTTGTTTTCAAAGAAGTACTCTAAATGCAGTAGTACGTATTCTGTTCTCGTTTGGTTGTTTTTTTAGGTTTATTTATGGTTATGAAGACTATAGTATAGCTTTCACACTATTCTTACATTTTTGGTACAGAATGATTTTTGTTTAACCCATTCGATGATTGATTTAGAATTTTTTGAAATTTTGAAATTCCGGACTGGACAAGATAGCATGTTTATTAAGAAATTTAACTAATTTCTACCAGACCAAATAATATTTAACCCTTTCAAATTCAGCTTTTCTTCATGGTTGTGCTCCTATTCAGTTCAGTGACTAAGACTAGGTCGCTGGGTTTACACTACAAGACATTGGACTCAGTACTGATTGCTTTAAATATTGAACTCTCTTACGAAACCATAGTTTATCTCAGAAGCATTTATATCAAAAGATGTTCTTCGAGTAATGTAATTATTCACTGTTAAAAAAAAAAGAAGATTAATTCTTGTCAATGACAGAGATAGATATCCCCAAAATAGGTGGTTGCATGAGGTTTATAGCTACTACATCACTTCCACAAAAAGAGAAGATGTGTTTCTAATGTTCTATTCCATTAGACACGATTAGTGCGTTTGATTTGAATATTATCTTAAAAAAGCACATTCCTACACAGGTTGTAATGAAAAAATAACCAACCCTATGTCTTCCTTATCACGTCTTAACACATTTACAACATTTACAGAACCCTTCAAATTGGAACCAGCTAGTCCAGATTATAAAAAAAACCCTGGAAATTTACAGAAAACATTGAAAGTTTTTTCTAATAATCCTAGAATCTGTGTGTAGCTGATAACACTCATTCCCTATAGAAAAGCGTGACATTCTACAGTGATTATTAATTAATTCTAAAGGAATTTAATTAGTCTTTCTGTCATGTTGACTGTTTATTGATTGGAAATGGTCACACAAGGAATTTGTCTTCCTCTGGAAACTATTGGCTATTGACTTCTGTGATGAATATTTTGTGTATGTGGCTTGTGTTTGGTAGTGATAGATGTGCTACAAAGTTCTATATTAAGCTTTTTAACACTTCTATTAATGAGTTACAATAACTAATAGACACAATTAAAGATGAAACAAGGACACAAGATTGCATGAAACAATGGTTTGTGACTGCCCTTTTGACCTGTATGACTGTTTGGACAGTTAAGATATAGAAAAATAACATTTGCAGCCATCTTGATACTGAAAGCAGTATAAGCAACAGCCAAGTTTTGAAAATATTTAATTTGACTATTTAAATTCTCTGAAAAGAGCATAATTAATTAATTATCTATGGTATAGTGGTGTAGGAAAATGAATCTTCCTAGAATTAAGTTTAACATAGAAGACTCTAGCAAGGCTCACGTTAAACAAAGTTTGATAATTACTTACCTGTGCCTGTGGAAATTGTGTCATATCTAATATTTCTCATAAAAAGGCGGCAAGTCACCTTAACTGACCGAATAAGGCCATTATAAAAAAAGATATTGATAAAATCTCTATTCTGAAGGGAAGAGGCAACAAATACTAGTCTAGAAGAATTATAGGATACAAAAAAATGGGAGAATCTAATCAATTTTGGGTTTTGAATCCAATCTGTTCTATTGGTGTTAACTGATCCGATATGTTTAGAATCCATACTCCAGTTGTCAATTTCATGTCAATTTCAGTCTTCATAACCAGGTAAGGTCACCCAGGTCACAGACCTTTCAACTTTCTTTTCAATTACAATATGGTTTTTCAGAAGGCTATATCCTTGTGGAAATGAATTGAATGTGAGTATGGGTACATGCTTATGGTCATATGCTTCAATAGGTACAGGTCTCTTGTGGGAAGGGTTTGAATTTATATTTAGCTCAGAAGTCAAGAAGCCGTAAGAAATACTTGTGTTGTGTCCAAGACTTATCCCCCAAAATCCACTCTGTAGAGTTATAAGTGTCCCAAATATTTAAAGTTTTAATGGTCCTCATCCATTTTGAGTTGTCACATGATCTTTCAGTGCATGTCATATTGATGTATTGTTTTTCAAGGTGACTTTGAAAGCCATCAGCCAAACCTGTCCTTGAGAGCCTGCTTCCTGTCTACACTTAACAGCAGATGGATTAATAGATGGATTATTGTTAATCCTTTGCATAAAATCCCTTAATCAGCTTTGTCTTCCTAGAAATTCCTAGAATTCTATCTATCATAGCTTGTCAACTTCCAATCACCCAGGTGAGGATTATCTTGTGCCCTCTATCGCTTCAGCAGCCATAGATTAGGATTTTAGTAATTCCCTTTTGTAAGTTTTCTATTTCCCTGGTGGCATATTTGAACTATCTTCAACTCCTTTGTATTCAAATCAGGGTGTATACCATCTTATCAATGTCAAAGACGTACAAAGATTCCTATGAAAACTTAAATAACAATATCAGGAAGAATAACTGGCATTAAAGATAAAGCATACTATGAATGAAAATGAAAGGGTTGCCTTTCATGACAAAAAAGATTCTTTGTTGTTAGGTGCCTTTGAGATGACCTTGTTTTGTCTATTTCAAAGACATCTTATCTCCTAAAGATGTCATATCTTCACAATTTCACCTTCAGATTGCAAAGTATCAAAAAGATAAAGACGTACAATGAATTTAAATCTCTGAACAAGAAATAGACATCAGCAAAAAAGGTTACTGGTTCCATAGAGAAAGCAGAAACATTTAGGTAAAATTTTATCTCAAAAAACTATGTTTCAAAGTTGATTTATTTATTTTACACAAGAAATAAACACATAAAATATGATACTACATGTATATGAAAAATAAAAAAATATAGCATTTTATACAAAGTAAACTCAACCATCTAGCCTCTAGGACAGAATAAAAAGTCTGTGCAAATTATAAAACTGCAAAATAAAATAAATCCGACTTGTGCTGATTTTACCTACATTGAAACTGTCACCTTTTTTAAATACCAATATGAACTAGCTAACATCAAGGACAGGGGATTGAGGGCAGTTGACATTCAGTTTAGCTCTGACCTCCAGTGATTTGACATTATATTGTCCTAAATGACCTTGTAATTCGTCTGTGATTTGCAGGTATTAACTTCAGGACTCTTAAAAAGGTCATTCAATTCATAACAGGAAATTGAAAAAACTCCTCCACACCACCTTAAGAAGTAAGATGGAAAATGTCAGAGATACATGTATACTGTACATGTAAAAAGAAAAGCACTCTTACATAGACATCACTATATGGGCCCAAAGATACAAATCATTATAATGATAAAAATTATTCTTTATTGTCCAATACTATACCGGAAAGTAGAAATTTGTTATGCCACTGCACAACACCTGATATATTAGGGAACACTAAAGCATTATGGAGTAAATTATCTTGTTCAAGGACACACCATGATGCCTTGGCCTGGAATTTAATTGAGGATTTCATTTAATTATTTTCATCTGAAATTGAAAAATAAATAATCAAAGATCAACCAAAAGAATATCCATTGAATTCGTCAAATACTGAAAGAGGATTTGGGGAATTTATTTGCCTAGAACTAATTGTATTCCTCACTTACCAGATGGGACCTGTTTCACTAAACTTTTCTCAGTTAAGAAAAGCTTATTCCCATTTGATCTTCAATTTGACCTTGCATGTGACCTTCCAATGTGACCTTGCCGTCATGGAATTCTCACTGCTGTTTTAATAATTAATTCACTAGGAATTTTACTTTCCACTGACATGAAGATTTAGCAAGAATTTGCTCTAAATTCACAAGGATTTTGGGCAAGGTCATCTTTAAAAGTCAACGAATATAATAATGGTCTTATAAGGGTTTGTTTGGTTTTTTTTAAATCTGAAGTTATTTGTTCTTTTAAATCTGAAGTTATTTGTTCTTTTGCTTCTAAATATGTACAATGCAATTTTTATTTGAATAAAGTTACATGTATAATTAAGTATGCAGTCAACTAGCTTTGATGCATTCAAGCTGTAAAACATGTTAACCTTCTTTTTCCTACCCTCAACAACAGAGCACCATTCATACCTACTAGAACCACCTATTGATATAAAACACTTGATACCTTTTCTTAGAAATACTAAATTGACTTCGTGACATCTGAACTTTTTTTTACACAATATCACAGAAGTCCTCAGTGAATTGGATTAAGGTGACACTTTGATGTCTTATGAGACAAAATGGAGTCTACAGGAAGAAAAAGCCATGCACCTTAAAAGAGTCTGATAATGGAATTAAAAATCTATTTATTTAATGCACATGTTAATCATTTTCCTTTTTAATGTAATTGATTCTTTACAGTTTCTAAAAATAGGATGGAATATGTCCCTGGTACAGCAATTAAAAGAGTACTGTGATTATTGAGTAAAAAAAAACACACTTGTAAAAGTCAATGAAGCTTAGTAAAGTTAGGTCAAGGTGCAATTCTATATGTAAATGAATGAAGCAACTGAAGACATATTGTGCCACACTTTATTGGCATACGGTTTATATGAATAATGGATGAAAATTGCCAGAATAAATGTATCAAACTGAAATAAATCTGTAGATATAAAACAGTAAATTACATATTCATCATCAGGGTATTTACCCAGTAAAATATGCCATTTGAGTCATTCTACAGAAAATGCCCCTTTTCAAGGAAACAGCTGGATACAAATGAAATTCATGATAAAAGTTTTATTTCTTCAAAAGCAAAGACATCGTATATCATACTACAGGGAAATATTGTTTCAATTTATGACATTTGAAAGCCTTCTTACCACATTCCTGACTTGTTTAAACAATTTTTAAAAATCTTTAGTCTTAGATGTAACTCTGTGTAAGCTACCACCAACCAATCATCTACACGTCCAATCTCGGGCAAAGAAAATTAAAAAATAGATAAGATAACACTTTTGAAGAACAGACCCCTACCAATAACAATGTTCCTTCTCCCTCCCCCTCATTTTCTATCACCTGTGACTTAATGTTTGAATCTTAATTTGTTAAAGTCCTTTTGCAAGAAAAGCAATTGCTTTTTGATGAAACATTGCAGTACTTAAGTGCTAAACTTGTATTTCATACATAAAAAAAAGATTCCTTTCAATTGATTGATCTTTAAAAATGTAAGGAAAGCAATTTGAAAAATGGAGGTTGAGCCATTAAACTAACTACAGGAGTATCATAACATGGGTTCTGAGAGGTCAATCTTCTTACCATTATAAGTTTTTCTGACAATTATTGTGTTTTTTTTCACTGAATAACACATCGTCTTTTCTTGGTCTTTGTCTTGGTCTTGAGTCTTGATTTAGGGCAGTATTTGGCAAGGTAAGCAATTTGCTTTGTATTGAAAGCTCCTCTTCTTTTCTGTCTGATCATTTCAATAGCATCCTCATATATATAAGGAAGAACTAAAATAGTGTTTGAGAATAATTAATCAACTTTGGACCAATGTTATTTGAGGTAATCGCTTACCTCTCATGACGTTTCTCCCTCTCCTAGAGGGCTTGATCACATGAATGATCTGATGTTGTGTGATTATTATCCCGCTCAGGAAATTGAATAACCTGGTTGTAGATGGGGGGCAGCACGTATCCCTGGTCCCTATTCATAATATATAATAATCACACAACATCAGATCATTCATTTGATCAAGCCCTCTAGGAGAGGGAGAAACGTCATGAGAGGTAAACGATTACCTCAAATAACATTGTTCCAAAGTTGATTATTTATTCTCAAATATGAATCTTGGAACCAATAACCTATTCGGTAATAAAATAGTGTTGCCAAATATATTGTTGGTTCCAAGATCCATGATTAAAGAACTTATTTTTTCTTTGGAACGAATTTTTAATGAGATATTCTTACCTCATTACGTTTCGCTCTCATCAAGAGAGCTTGATCACATGAATGGTCATCTGAAATAGTGTTCATTTTGTAAATATTCGAATATACATCTTAAGATTTATTCCAAAATTAGAATCTAGAATGATTAAAAAAATTAGAGCCAAATCAGAGTCAATTGATTCATTAAGCATATTTCAGCTGGCAAAGAGAGTCAACTGACCAACAAGGATGAGTAAAAGTGACTTCCCCAAGAGTCAGCTTGACTCATTAAAATGATTGGACTCCTTTGAAAGAGTCATTTTGACTCTTGGAAAAGTCACTTTTAGCCATCCTAGTTGGTCATTTGATGCTCTTTGACAGCTGAAACTAGTAGACATATTGGCTGGACGCCCCTTTATATGAGTCTATTGACACAATTAAAACAATTCTTCTTCTGTTATTTACCTAAAGAGTACAAAAACTATGTACAGCAAGGTCTTTCAAATTCCTCTTAATTCTTGCTATAAACTCCCTTAACCTTGTTTAACCCAGGATCAATTCAAAAACTGTCCAACATATATGTTGTATTTGCTTGGAACTAATTTTCAAAAAAATTGAAGAAAAAAGAAAAAGAAAACAAGAAAAACTGTAAATGAAGGAACTAACACAATTAAGACTAACAAGAAACTGTCACTTAAGGGCACAGAGAAAGCAATGCAATGCATCACAAGTGTTAAATATTATTTCATTTAAACCCCAGTACAAATGACAGAAAATTAGATTTCTTAATCTTATTATTTTCATGCATTTTTTTACCAGTTTCTTTATCTGTTTTGTCTTTCTGACAGTGATCTCATAGCCTTGTCTACACGTGAAGAGTCCTCCATGTCAGATTAAGCGCCAATCAAGACTCTCTTTGAATTCAAGCCAAATTGACAACCTGAGAAGCAGGTGAATCAAATTTGTGCTTTGGTGCTTATTGATTGGAAGAAATGCCTTCAAACCTATACAGAAAGCCATCAAGATTTTGCTGAGGCTTTTTTTTAGAGCTGTGTGTGTTTTTAAAAAAGTCTGTGCTCAATAACAACAGAAATTTGTACACAAATCAGGGATTTCTTGGAGTGATGTCAGTCTTCATTAAAGAAAGTCAAATCAAAGTTGAATAACTGCTCATGAATATCCTTTTCACCACTTTATCCTGTAAGCATTCTTTGTGTTTGTGCTTAGTTTGTTATTTCATGAAAAGTTATTTGAATTACTAGATATTTTCATCTTATTTGTAATTATGATTGGTTTATTGACAATCACAATTGCAATATATATTATATATTCCGCTGCCGGGTGTATTATGCCGTTAATGTTTGACATTTTCCCTATACATGTACTTGTATATATTATACTTACCATTTCCATTACTCACAGAGCACCCCCACCTTCATCATTCCATGCTATATTATCTTCTCTTATTATTCTGTTTGAAGTTCCAACTCTTTGTTTCGCAAATTGTTCAGTCTTTGTTTTAAGTAATAAGCTTTGATTCACATTAATTCTTTAAAAAAATCTGGGATGTCCTTAGTCTTCTTCATATATATATACCATACACTTTACTTCAATCACTTAGACAGGTCACAAAGTTCCGTTATCAGATGTTCATTCATAAATTACAGTCTTAGTCTTTATATTATCTTAAATCCGATCTCCACACCATACAACAGGAGAGTGCAAATGGTGCAGACCAACAAACCACACCCAGAAAGGGAGGAAATGGTGCAGTGACTTAGGTACTTCATTAATTATCACTCTGAAATAAAAGATATGGTTACAATCCCGTTGTTTTCAGTTCTGTCAAGTAAATTCAAAAAAGTCGAGTCAATGTGAAGACAGATATCAATGACTGAAAACAATGTCATTGTCCAGCTCCAACTGGACTTTGTTGGCAATGTAAACAAACTGACTTTATGTCACTTCAAGTCATTTCAAGTCTTGCGATTTTGTATTTTGTATATTATTATATCAAGGCAAAATCTTAACTAGAGAAATCGACAATGTAAATGGACCTTTAGTGAATGTCATGAAATGTGAAGAAAATAAACTATTTTAACATCAACACATACACTTAAAAGACCAAACCAACCAGGGCCTACATAACCACACTTGATGACTTTTTTTTCTTTGAAAACATTTATAATCTTTGTGAGTATTTCAAGATACCTAATCATTACCTATCCATGCGATCATTCATTTATAATATGCCCTTTTACTTAAAAGTTCTATTCCTGGAAGTTCTCCTCATCAATTCTAGGAACAGATAGCAGTTTTATGATGACCTGTCACAAAACTCAACAAAAAAAATTCTCAGGGATTTGGGATGAAATCTTCCAGATCCAATATAGAAAAGTCCCGAACTTTGACTGATAGGCATCTAGATTCAATCCATTTCTTTGTTATAGAAGTCAGCCCTTGGCCTTTGATAAAAAATTGCAATCTTTACCAAAAACTATTTCAATTCAAAACCATTCAGAATGGCACAAAAATGTCATGATTAAGTTTTTATATTATTATTGAATGCATACATCTATCATAATGCTGAGGCCATTCTAGATTTAGTGAGCTCTAAAAAAGATTATTTTTTTCTCTCCATGTGGCACCTTGGCGATCATTGTCTGGGGCCAGGATGATCTCTTTATCGTCTTAAGTCATGCAACCTTAACGATTTTCACCAGACTGTTTCTAATCCTGTACTGAAAGAGAAGTTTTAGTATCTTCACTAAACAATATCCTTCAAATAATCATCATTTATTCACATGACACAGAGCAAAAATTTAAGGAAAACCTTATAAATTAAGTGATCCTTTTAACTGTTTTAAAAAAATATGTTTTTTATAGAATTAGATCACTGCAAATGAACCATACAACATATCATATTCACCTTAAATGTAGTCTTTCAGTGCATCCAAGACTAAACTTGAGCAGTATAATTATTATAGTCTTTATTGCTATAATATTTTACTATCAATTATTATCATCATTCAATGGGATGAAAATGTTATCAAGAAAGTAAATACAAATAACTTCCTCATAAATATAATCATGCCTTTTTGATGCCATCCTTGTACCAGACCATTTCTATTTTGTAACTCATTATTTTTATTATAGTAGAACTTAATGTTATGTATTGTATGATCTCTACTTTTAACTTTGTATACAGAATGGCCTTCCAGGTTTCTGTAGCACAAATAACTAAGAGCTCTTACTATCCCTTATCAGGATGCTTATCCACTGCAGGTTACTTTCCCAAATATCTCCAATACGCAGCTAACATTTCAAGAGTGAAGGAGGAAATTTGAACTAAGTACATATAATTTACCAAGATCACAAACATGAAGCAAGGAGGATAATCGAACCCTCAACCCTCTGATATCTACATGCAAGAAGGGCTAGAAGGAACGAAAAACATGTTCTTTTTCCAAACCGTTCCTACCCTTAAGCAGATGGTAAAGGAATTCCTTATGTTACCAATGAGTGACTTTCTAGAAAAGGTATTTCTTTATCGAATTTGACAGTCAAGACACATTGAAATAGACTAGGAGACTGCTTCATTAAGTTCCAAAATTAAATCCATCAAACACAAAGTAAGCATCAGTAATACTACCATAAAGGGGTTCAGAATCAAGCCTCAAAACCATATATTTATCCTAATGTGAAATTGTCCAACCATGTGCTTGCAATTAGACTTACAATTGAAAGAACAAGTCATTATAAGAAAGACCTTCAATAATATCATGATTGAAAATGTTGAAATGGACTTAATTCCAGGCTTTTTGATGTGACCTTGATTAAATCAGCCATGTTGTTTGAGGTTTATTGAAATGGTTTGTGTAGAATTCTTTAAAGAAATTAGTCAAATCATACCAGTTGATTCCTTGAATATAGATTTTTTATAGATTTTTTTTGTTCAGCCCTCTAACCTGTCATCAGGCAACTTGGAGTACTGCCAAAAAATTCTTTACCTTATAGCTTAAACTTTGGGGATGACAGCTTCTCTTGGGAATTTAAGGTAACCCTTTTCGTGTTAAAAAGGGGGTTTTGACTAAACTTATTGAACTGTATTCAATCTTTATTTCTTAATTCAACTATCTGTATCACTGTCTCTGATAAGTGTTTTTTTAGTGGTTTCACTTAATCAGTGTTAATTACCTCTATGAAACATGTAAAAAACCAAAGTTATCTCTATAAAA
>JAVSBT010080108.1:0-16235 GCA_033118115.1 Pharyngocirrus eroticus
TTTTAATAAAATAGCAAGACAATATTTCTATACTAGTCAATTGAATAGTTGAAGGGTTAAAAGATATTTGTTGCTTACAGGACTGAGATACACGTCAGATGAAAGAGCTGTGTTCAACTGAACTGACACATTTAATTAGATAAGACCAACTGTACACTATGGAATGAGTCAAACACTAGTATTCAATTTAACATGCAATGTAACATAGGGCGGTTCCCTGTGCACTAATAAAGGTGTGTAATAAAAACATTTTGGAGAGACCATAAGGTATTTAAACTTCATGACTTACAGGTCATTGTATGCATTTGTTTGAAGTACACTGAGTTCAAGACAGTTTTAATCTTTTTAAAGCACATGTCTCTTTGCATAATATCTAACGAAAAAAAAAGAAACTCTCAAAAAGTCCTTTTCCACAATACATATATGCAAGTTTGTTGCATTGAGTTTTATAATCTATTTTCATTTTACAAAAAACATCAATTATAAAAAGATGAAATAATGCAGTGGTTTACTTTTTATCACCCCCACCCACCGGAAATAAAAACAACCTAGTAATTATTTAGAAATGTTTGTGCTCCTTGAAACTGGAGAATGCCCCTTCATATAACACAGATATATAAAAGAGCATTACTTATTATCAATTAGTAGATTTATCAAAGCTTATTTCTAATCAGTCTTTGTAACCTGAAAATGTTCTATATTATTGTCCTTGCCTGCTTTACAAAGGACATTAAACATTTAATAATTCCTACTGCCTAAACATCAATAAAAGGAAGTTACACAGAATTATTTCTCAATGAATGTGGCTTGCTTACATCACCAGTGAAAGTAAAAGCACAACCAAAAACAAGACTAAAAAGCAATATATTTTTTATGTCCAGAACATGTGATTAGTAGAGTACACTACACTGTTTGCATGAGGATGAGGGATCAAAGTAAAAATATCACTGTTTAATTCCTAGAAATAGAGACACCATCTGTCAAGAGTGCATGATAAACAGACTATTTTGTTCCTGTAATACAAGGAATTTGACAAAATATCCAACATAAAAAATGATTTGTTCCTTTGTTTGTAATTTGATAATTTGTTAAGCTGTATTTATAGAAGACATATGAAAGGGGTCTGATAAAAATAACATTTTGCTTATCTATTCAACTGCACAGAATAACTGTATTATTAATGTTTTCCAATGGTTGTATTTGCTTTAAACATAGCCTTATAAAATTCTTTACATTTTGAAAATAAAGAGAACCAGAATAGCATTTGTCGTGTAAAAATACTTTGCTATAACCTAAAATAACCAAATACATGTCATTAATAAACAAATGATCATAACAATGGATGTACAACTCATACACATCAAGGCAAAAAAAGGGTTTAGCAAAATGCTAATCGCCAAAAGACATTCATATCTCTCTTTGCCACAATGAAATTACCATAGTTATTCATTGCTAGACCATTAGAAATAGTTTTTCTGTCAATTCCCATACGAAGCTTGAATCAGTTATTGGCAAAATCATAGATGTCAAGGAGATGAATCTTTTCTTCATGTCATTGCATAGTCTTCTCACACAACAGTTTTCCAGGGGAAAGTAATTCATATCTAAGGAAAAGAAACTTTTTATCAGAATCCTGTGATTTTCAGCTTAAATACGACTTCCACTGATCAATACTATAGTCCTATTACCACATTCAGAGAAGAAAAGTTAATGGATAACAAAAAGTCTCTTTATCTAGCATTTTCTTTAGCTTATTTTGTCAGCTAACATCACCATTGCTTTGACAGTAATCATTTAATGCTCAGGATAGAATCAAGAATTTCTTGAGCTTAATGTCATAGTTCCAAAACAGTCATACTTAAGGAAAAAGCAAAACTTCATCTACACTCACATCAATTCAACCAAGATATAAAAGTTCATATGTCAATTTCCACTATTTCATTCTGAGAGATAAGTGGACAATACATCATTATATATCTATGTGTTAAGAAGTTATGGATGTCCCCGAAGAGTGTCCTAATGGATTGTCTTGTCAAAATAAACCACAATGTAGGATAACAAAATTACACAATATCTGCGTGGTGTAAGAATATTAAAAATATGATTGAAGGTCAAGGCCATACAAGCCTTACCGACTTGTTGAAAAATCAAAATGACCACTAAAATGTCTCTTTCCCAAAGACTTTTTAAAAAATAATCACTCTAGTGTTTCAAATATTGGGGCATAATATGTATATCAGGCATTGATCTATTCATACAGACACCCCAAAAATGCATCATGACAGTTCAAGGTAAACTGTTAAGACATTTCAATTCATCTTCTATAGCAGAATGCAGACAGTAAAGACATAAACATATACAGCCTTTTATATGAATCTAGTGTTTTAATCTTTGCCATACTCTTGTCACTTCACATTCAATCAGTTCTTAATTTTTGCAGGTAACCATCCCCATGTTTCTATGGAAATGTCATTATCTTTCATCCTGTTTGTGTGCAGTTTGACTTCAAGGATAGATTGATCATGGCCATTGCTATGAATGACAACCCAACAGATTAAAATCAAATAAAAAGAAGGTCTGATATTTTTTTTTATTGGGTTCACATTTTTTGTTTATGTCATAGAATCTAATATGAGGGACTCCTTAGTCTTATTCAATAGTTTCTTGAGATTAAGTTTGCAGAGTATACTCTGAATGGTCAGTACACTTTCCCCTATAATGGGCAAATGTTGGCTGTTATCTATTTAGTCCAAAAGTTTTTTAAACTATTATTTATTTTTATCTCAGCAAGAAGAGACTGTTGTTCAACTGAATTCAACTACACAGAAAGTATGTGTATAACCATTTTCATCTATAATTCTCTGTAATATAAATTAATAATTTAAGTTAATTCGGTGTGTTCATAGATGAATTCACACCGTGCTACGGGAATAACCAAATAATGCATTAATGGCCAACAACATCAATTAAGAGTAAACATTACCTCATCAATAATTCAAAGGCCAATATGAACCAATGACAACAAATGCAAATTATTACCATCTGTAATGCATCATCAAAACAAATTGGTAACCATCCACAACAATTCTACCTTTGTAGTACGACCTTGTTTTAAGACCATTCTATTGAGGCATATGCCATTACACCTTTATAGTATTTCTGCAGTGCTTAGGTACAGGGAATGAAAACTTCACCAACTAGATCTATTAAAGCAATAAAATCAGAAATAACACAAGCCTTAAAAATTATACATGCAAAGGTGGTATATGGAATGCGACCCAACATGATTAACTTAAGTTCAAAGCTGACTTTATAACAGAAGGATTCTTTTTTATTTAGATCCATGTCTGCAAGGGTTAACAAGATTAGAAGAATTCACAAAAAAACCTAAGTCTTCGACAACAAAATAAAGACTGTAATTATCAAAAAATGAACACCTGACTTGTAATGAAAGTTAATGAAATCTGGCTATTGATCATCATAAACCCTTAACATGTATGGCAACACAATTTAGAGAGATTTGCTGTACATATTTTTTTATCATATAAACATTACTTGGATCAGAATTTAATTATGTCACATATTGCCATGGACAACTAAATGTCATGTAATGAAAGCAAAATATACATTAAATCCCCAAAGAGGATTTTTTCACATTTATGTAACAACTTTTATTTTTAAAAAACCACTGTTTCTTTTTCAACAATAAATGCAGACAATGACTAAAGTTCTCAGACAGGGCAAGACATTTTGACATTCATACATTGTTCAGTACTGGCTTACTGCAATCTGGATGGGTACACCCTTCCCTTTTAACTCATTTACTAAATCTCTATGAATCATAGAATAGAGCCTTTTGATATACATAACCAAGCTCAAAACAATATAACTTTTTGTACTGTTTAGCAGACAGACACAGGAAGTTAATTTACAAAGACAAAGGCAAGGCGGAAATTTGTTGCCATTATTCACAACCAAATGACTGGCCATAATTCATTAGCACCCTCAAACAACACAGGCTCTAAACATGTACCTCTTACTTGTGACCTGCGATCCTTGTCTACCTTGGGCCTTAGGATACTTAAAAGCCATGACATTCATCATTGTCTTCCTGTAAACCAAGCTTGCCTCAAACAATACCCCAGGGAATGGCCAACTCATAGATATTTTTACTCTTGATAGCTTAATAGCAGTTACAGGAAGCCATAATGTTTTTTATTTATTCTACATAACCTTTGTAGAGAAGGAAGTTGGACAAGTATGACGTGAATTGTAACACATCATCAATTGTAGAGCCCATTATAAAAAGACAGTTTACTTTGTAAAAGATATCACTTGTTTCAAAATACTCTCCTCTTCATTCTCACAAGACTGTAAAACATCTTGTTAACTATTTCTGATTTCTGTGGCAGCGAGGAGTGGCTGTGGGAGGAAGGATCTTTTTTGCTAGACTTGTTCTTCAAAAAATAATCCAGGCCAGTTTTGATTGTCAATCAAGAAAATGAAATTTAATCCAAATATAGTCACCACATAGAAAAATACATCAAGATTGTACAATAAACTAATAATTCAATGAGGCTCATATTTCACAACATGATACACTACAAAGATGTATTGGCTCCTTCAAATCCCTGTGTGTGTGTAACTCAAGAACTACTTCAAACATCCATTTGCAAACTTGCATCCAATATTTATTATCAAGCACTAGGGCAGTCCTTTTTATTTGCCTACAAATGACTTGCATCCACCCATGAACATTTGAAATGAAGAATTGTAAAAGACCATACCCTTAGGACAAAATGGTCAAGGCCCGATCAAACAGTCACATCCTTTAAGCATGGCTTGATTTTTACTCCATGATCAAGAGAAACTCAAACTTTCAGGTCACTTCTCTAAATTTCAATTTGACAAAGCACATACCAGCAAGCACCAGTTAATGCAAATCAATCCCTAAATCAATTTGGCAGACAATTTTCACCACATGTTGTCTCAAACTTTCCATTGCATCATCACATTCTTGGTTAGATGACACCACATTTCTTTGTGGCTCTTGTAACTAATGTAATAATTTCATGAATGCCATTTTTGAATGTTGGAATTCTAAAGCATGCTTATCATAAACCTAAATGAAGATATAACACTGCCATTGACAACATGGAAATCTGAATGAAAACATCTAAATTTAGGAAATATGCAATATAACTGAGTCATACATCATACACTCTATGTCATAAATGGGCATGAAAACACAAATTTCACGACTTCTGCCCCCATCCCACATAAACAACAACACCCCCCTTGTGTAGAGACCTTCACATATCTTACAAAATACATATATCTATAGGGAATCCTTAATATTTTAGGTACTTTACGACAAATTTGATGCTATCAATGACTTCAAGTTCTGGAAATTCAATCTTGTTTTCAGCCCTCACCAAGATTGCATTGCTTTTATCGAATCCTTTAGAAGGCCAATGATTTGTTAAGCTACTTTTGTATTCCACAATTACCTTCCACAATTTCCTCAAAAGCTCACCTTTGTGGGGAACATAACCAATCTATTTCTATTGGCCTTGACAGTTTTCATTTACTTTTAGAAATGTTCTTATTTGTACCTAGAATACTGATTCCTTTTTTAAGGATTTCATTCATGTTTTATAGGCATTGCTGCAGTATTTTTTACCCAAAAAGTGCAATGTTAGATCCCTAATGAAATTGTGCTTTGCATGGAAACTTTTTCAAGTGTGCTACTATTCTTTTTAAGTGGTTTTCTTTGGCAAATGTACTGTACTGGGAAATAAAATCTGCACACCATGAGGTTGTCCTTGACTGTACAAATGTCTGATCAGACACACTTGACAACCTGTCAATCATGTTTGTTACATTTCTAGATCCTAAGCTTACAACCCAAACTGACAAGAACAATAGTGTTGGATTTAATTCACAAGCTCCTTGGGCAATATTTAAAAAAGTCGATCTACCAGGCAAGCGTTACTAGAAATAGCCCTTATGGTCTTTTCACTTAATTCTTATCCTTCCACTGCTTGCACAGCCTTCAATGGCATCCTGAAATCCCCAAGACCGATTGGCTTTCTCTATGGCAATTACAATGATAAGAAATAATGAGCTTGTTTAATTACATCCCTTCATTCCAGTGGGGATAGGCAGGCTAGCCTTGGACAGTGTAATCAATTTTTTTACTGATCCCAGTTGTCAGATGTTCCGAGACAAACAGTTGGCTTTCTATTAATCATCTGTTTTAAGAGCTGTACTGGTTTGACTTGTGTGGCAAGACAATATCCTTTATTTCTAAATGCCTGAATGCAGAAACCGTTAATTTATTCTTCCTCCACAAATTCAACAAAAATAATCCAAATTCACAGCCTAGAAACATACATCAGGCTTAGATTACTATTGCATTTTTTCTATTCAAGACACTTTTTTGACATGTGATTCTCATTCTACTGTGTTTTTCAAACTTTGACTGCCAATTTCTCCTACTCTCTCATTTTTACCCTTGAAATGATAACTCAAATATTCAGAATACAATAATAAAACTTAAGGAATCTAAAGAAAAGACATACAGTTAGAGAATGCATTAATATTTGTAGAATAATTATGCTTTCATAATTTTTCTGTAATGTATGTTAAGTATAAAGGTCTTCTGAAGAATGCTTGCTTTTTGGTTTACACCAATTTTGAGATGCTCTCTGATTATTTCTAGCAGACCTACCCATTAAACTATTAATCAGGCCTAAATTATAAGTACAATTTCACTAAATAGTTTCAGATTTTTATTGTACATAGTTTACAAGGTATATGGTATCTTTTACTAGTGGGGTGAGACCATGTGACCTTGAACCATAGGTCAAGAATTTGGTTTGGCCTTTCCTGTAAATGCTCAGTATAATTGTCAACAAACAATTGAGACATTACTTATTAAGTGAAATGGTATTTTCCAGTTAATTCTAACCTAATAAGAATAGAAATAGAGGTTTCTTCATCTTGTATTACTTACATGCAATTTTCATGGATGTAAGTCATTTGCAAAATCAATACGGACTAAAATACACAGACCTAAAGTAACAGCCATTTTTATATTGCCTGCTATGATGCAGGGGAAGCTATATGCTTTTACCATAGCTGTGACATAGTTAAGTTGTTAATTGTAAAAACAAGAAACCTGTGCTATGAAATACTGCTTGATGTTGACAGACCTGAATCCTTCAAGAAGTCAGGTTGTTTAGTACAAACATTCTGACATCAGTCAGGTAATATGACATGTATTGTTATTTCTTCAAATAATGAATAGCCTATACTATCAATAAAATATGTGAGCATCTTTAAAATTTACATGTCTGTCTTACACTTCTCTTTGCAGATTTGTAAACAGCCAAAATACCACATTCAATGTAATATAAACATAGTATAGATAAAGAAATAGATCAGTACTTTGGAATCTTTATGGGGCTATTAGAGAGAACCCTCATAATGAAACATCCAAGCTACATGCATTCTAGCACTAATTTGATGGCAAAAAAGTTTGGCGAGGTGTAATGAAATGTACTTTCAAGAAGAACCAATGACTCTTTTTCTTGCTCTGTACATGGATATGCTTTTAGCCACAGCTAGCTTTCCATTGCAAGCCCACTTAACTAATGCTGCCAAATTAGTGTTGTAAAGCCATGGTAAGGCTAGGATCTACAACATGTAATGTCTGGGACAAGGGGCAAACATTTTACGTCTCACTAATAGCTTCAAGTCAACTGAAAGTGAGAAAGCAATCAAATTACTTCTACATATTGGCTGACAACTTAATGGTACTGTAACTAATTCTAGGAAATGAAATAAGACCAAAATTAATCACTTTCTTCCTTAAGTAGATAAGATAATTAGAACAATTATATGTTTCATTAACAACAGCATACTTTTTTTTTACAGTTCAATTCTAAACCAAGTAAGAAGGTTAGGATATGTTTCACTATATCTACATAATCTTTGGATATAACCAATAGATATGGAAATAAATACATAAAAATGTGTAGCCTTGTTCAACTAGGGTGTGTAGAGGACAAGTAATGAAGGAAAGATAAATAGACCAATAATTCTAGTGATTCTTTTAACCTGAAGCAAGTACTAGTATACATATGCATATGTCTATTGAACAACAGACACACTCCTTTTTTTTAAAGAAGGTCATTCTATTAGTTCCATTTGACAAAACCTTGTTAGCTATTCTCTTAATGTGTATGCCTGCTTTGTATCACTGCTGTGTACACAGTTGCTGGAAGTCCTTATCGATATGACACCAGGAAAACGACTCCATGTATCAGTGTGCTGATACAACAAAGCCAGAGAATCTATCTTCAAGCTATTTTCTTTCTTTTTGTGCAAGATTTGTCTTATTGAACAGTATGGCAGAGAAATGGCAGAGCAATGGCAGATACTTGTATTGGAGGTAAAATTGCAGAAGATTAGCCCCTTCATTGCTTCCATTATTGCCCTTTGAAGCCATTCAAAATGGCTGTGAGTTCTCCAATGTACTCTCATTGAGGGCTGTCAAAATGCCGAAGGCATTTTATTGCCATCACTTTGGTAAAGATTTGATCCAATTTCATCTTTCCTCTTCAGAGAAAAAAATATGACCAAAAAGTAAATAAAATCTAAACATGTCTTCCATTTTACAGTTCACATTTTATCTCCTTAATAGGCTTGAAAACTTACTACTCAGAAGCAATCAGAGATGACTAATTAAACATGACATAGGAAGGTTAATTACATGTTATTTACCAAAGCCACTTACTGCCCTCATATTAAGAGAACAGAGCTGGCTACGGAATGAATGGACATAGTTTCATGGCATGGATGTGCTTTATGGAACAGGCAGCAGAACAACCTATAACAATGTCAGGGATATTTGGGTAGAGAACTACAATAAAACTGAAAGCTTTTTATGAGCTTTTATCAATCCTCACATAAGGTTTTACAGGTTGGAATAAGTGATGTACCTATTGCCCTATGAACCATCTTTTTTATATCAAAGACAAGCACTGTTTGGAATACAACCCTTAGGAATAGATGAAAGCATTTTTTACTATAAACTGGTAAAACCCATGCACAAGTACAACCTTTTGTTTCAATAAGCTAATACTATTCAACCTGTTTATGTATTCTGTATACACAAAAATGTGTTAATCTCATTCAAAGGACAAGACCTGGGCTATTAGCGCAGGATTTTCACAAGCTTTCTTTACCAATTTAGACGTATTGCATGCAGAAATATCCATAGAAACATATCCCATTTTTTTTTTACCCTGGAATAAAGGAATTGTTATGACAATTCTGTAAGATTACTTACTTTTCTGGCTGGTAGTTTAGCCTGTGTATCTAGTTCCTCTATCTGATCCAGTACTTCATCATCAGGTAAATCCATAAATTCTGCTTCCACAGAGGGTGCCTCTTCATCAGGTCCTTCTGTGGTGGCAGTTTCGACATCACTTGAGTCATAGTCCTCAACAACAATTTCTGGTTCTTCTATCTTAATACTAACAGGAGAAGTTGGCCATTCCTCACTAGATTCTAACACTTGTTCCTCACCTTCTTTACTTGAATCTAAAGTAATTGTTTCCCTTTCTTCATTTGTATCTTGTACTGTTGTTTCCTTTTCAGAATCTTTACTTTCTTTTTCATAGGTATCACAAATTTCAGGTTCTTTCTCATAAGTAGCAAAAACTGGAGATTCCTTTTCATATTTTGTAGTTTCTTTTTCATAGGTATCAAAAACTGGTGCTTCTTTGTCATATGTAGGAAACACCAGAGTTTCCTTTTCTTTTTCATATTCATATTCATAATCTGAATCCAGGATTTGCGTTTCTCTTTCTGGGTCAGCATCCAAAAATTGTGTTTCCCTTTCACTTGAAGTATCTAACAATTCTGTTTCTCTGTCAACACTGTGTGTTTCCCTTTCTTCATTGGTATCTAATGTATCCAATATTTCAGTTTCTTTCTCTACTTCTTCATCTAACAAGTTTGCCTCTCCTTGCTCAGTGTGGTGTGATTTTCGTCTTCTCTGTCGTTCTGAATGCTCCGACTTAGATTCTTGCACAGACGTGTCTATACTTGAATAAGATGCAGTCCCACTGCCATAGGACAAGGAAACATTGCCTTGGTTATCGCCATATGATGCTGAGATTTTGTCAATGTCCTCTGAATTGCTTGGAGATAAAATAGATGATGTATCGTGTATGTCTATATTGCTTTGGGACATACATGACTTGTCCTTGATTGGTTCAAAATATATATCTTGTTGACAAAGCACCATAGATTCTTTGCTCGCTGCCTTTAAAACAGCAGCTTCTATATCTAGGTTTATTATGTTCATGCTGCATTGTATTCCTTTAGTGAGACCTTCTTTTTCAGACCCTTCATAGGGATCATAAATTATCACTGTTTTCCTATAAGGTTGATAGTAATGGTCTGCAAAGATTGGGTCTGATAACCCCATATCTGAAAGATATGGATGCCTTTTCTTGTCTCCTCTCCCAAGACTTCCTGTATTAAAAGGAAAGACTGGTGCGGATGGTAGAGTATACATTGAAGATCTTGGAACAGGCTTAGGTAAATGTGGAGAAGTAGGAGGATCATGACGTCTTCTTGGAGTAGGTGACTTTTTCATATGTGACTTGGGAGGATGCACTTCAAGTGGAGATTTAGGAGGAGCCAAATCAAACTTAGAAGATTTTCTACATCCTGAGTCTATGCTTGGTGATTTGGACAAAGAAATACTTGGAGATCTGGATGAATTTGTTTTCATAGTTGTTGCAACACTTTTCATAGTGGTGGGTGAATGTTTATATGGTGGGGATGAAGTATTATTCAAACTTGGAGATTTTGGAGCTATTTGATTTGAACTAGGTGAAGGTGACACAGCACAACTATTTGTCTGACCAGCATTTGGTGTGGAAATATTGGTATTACTAGCAGCCTTCGCCAAATTTGAACTACTTCGTCGAAGAAAGCCTTCAGCATAAATTGAAGTCGATCTCTCTTTATCCTTTTTATATCTTCTCCTCTTCTCCTTCCGATGTTCTGATTTAGACTGAGAGGGTTCAGGTTCAACTGAAAGACAAGGCTTGGAAATGTTTGTACAACTTTTTCTATGTGGTGGTGGGCAGTTTGTTGAAAGACTTGTGACAGCTAAATTTGAAGTACTTCGATACACGACCGGTTCATCATGGTGAATAGAGTCAGTTTTTCCACAATCTTTAAGAAAGGGGTTTCGCCTCTCTTCTCTAGGTGTGTGTACACTGGGTCGCCTTTCATCACTCTGACTAAGAAGAGATAAAGTACTTTTATAGATTGAAGATGAACTTTTATTTTCAACAGTAGGAATCATAAAGGCACCATCAGAATGATCATTATGTACTGATAACAGACTCCTCTTTTCATCTTCAAAAGAAGATGCACAACCACTGTCATCATTAGGTACTAGAAATGACCGTCTTTTTTCTACATCTTCAACTTCAATAGCCGGAGATATGGGTCTAGAAGAGGCCCTCCGACTGGGAGGTTCACTTAAAAGTGATGAAGTCCTTTCTCTGGCCTCATGCACAGAGAAAGTGCTACCTCTAGATGACTTTTTTGAAGCCCCTGGTATCACAAACATATCCCCATGTTGGCTCCCTTTCACACTGTCTGTTCCTTCACTTTCTGAATAAATATCATCCAATTCATCAGAATCTAAACATTCTTTAGATGTTTGTGGCCTATATGGCCTTTGTTGACACCTTCTATGGCCTTTTCTAAACCCAGGGACCCAGAAACCTGGAACCATCCCTGGGCAAAGCACTGTGCTATATTCACTCCCCATTTTAACACAAATTCTTATGTTACCATGCTTATGAAGTCATCCTTTTGATATTGTAAGTTCTTGCAGAACATTTTCATCTTTAAGCCATATTAATCAAAATTCTTTCAATAAATCTGTCACCATAATAACATCATCTAGTGGACATCTTGTCAATTTTTATTGATTAAAAAACAAATTAAAGTTAACAAATTTCAACTGTCACAGATATAAAGTATCTCTCATGCAATTGACAAAATGTCAGGACTGCATTTATACAAAATAAAACAAAGATTTCCTACCTCTTGTCTCCATTAAAATAACATTCAATAACTTAAAGTAAAGCAAAAAAAACCTCTTAGATGCTAATAGTATCTCCTTTTCTTGTAACGAGAGAAATCCTTTCAAATAATCAATTATGTTGTTGTTAGGTAAACCACCTGAAAGTAGGATTTTTTTTAAACTGTAGCACAAACAATCAATATCTTTTATAATCCCTTTTATGGTGACTTTAAATAATGAAACACACTTCATATGTTTAGAATCAGGTACCTATTCACACATCCAAAGCTTAACAAATCCTAGCCTTCAATGTTTGGCTACAGGAATGGTCAAAAGTTGGAAGTTCTCTAGTGAATTTGTAATCCCTATATTTCATGTAGTTTCCTGAGCTCTTTGACACTTTGATTTTATATGGGTCATAGAAATTCCTGTGTCAATTAACCTCTTTGTGCCATAGCTATGCACCAGTCTGATGGCATTCTATTCACAACCTGCGATCTCAATGACTTTTCCTATATCCTGTGTTTATCTTGGGTCAATTTCTTCTTTTGTCCGGGTGATCCAATTTTCAATGCTTTTCTCTATGTCCTTTTCATAGTCAATAATCCATCATTTTTTTTCATTAAAATCAAGCATTGGTATTTCCAAGGCTGAACACAGCCAGTTCTTCCTGCAATGCCTATGGATGCTTGTTGTGAGCTTGGACAGCTACAGTGTAATGTGGCGCTGATACAACACTCTTCGTTTCGATGCCATGAAAGCAGTCCTTCTTCCTATACTATGTGAACAATAACCATGCTGGTAGAGTTGTCATGAAACTTTAAACAAAGACACATCTATTACTATGGAAAGGTTTTTTCTTTAACTATGATGAAGGTATACATTGATTATAGCCTTCTAAATAGTTGATGTCATATAGAGCTGATGTGTCTACTAACAATGATACAATATTAGTCTGCAATGTGCAATGTTAGTGTTCCTTCTCATTCAATTTCAACATCTCCCTTGTCGCTAATTTAAGCCGACATTTGACTATAATGAGTCCACTTAAAGTTTCCCATGTTTTTTTAATGGTGCTTTTGCATTTGCCATTCAGTATCCTGTTCACTGTTTCAAGATTGTAGCATACAGTACAGGTAGATTATTATCCAGCAGTGTGTTTTCCCATGGGAATGATCATAGATCTTCTCGTACAATTGATTTCATTGACTATACAAATCTGTAACGAAAAATAACTCATTGCTACTATACTCATGAAAGTTTCACCCCCTCTTATCAAAGAAAAGTAGAAGAGAAAATATTTTAACCTTTAAGTCTCAGCGTTTTACAAATATCAAGCCATCAGATGCCATTTAATACTTCTGGGATAATGAGTCAGAAAAATATGCAATTGTATGGAAATTAATTGAAAGGATCCATATATCTGTAAAGGCAATACAAGTTTAATGTAATAAAAGAAGAATTGCCACAATGCTTTGAATGGGATATAAGTGATGTGTACACACAATATGTCTACCCCACTTGATGTAATTAATGTATTGCCAGATCATTTTAATTCCTACCTACTCAAACTGATGAAATTAGTTAGTTACAATATGATTTATCAATCTCATTTATAGAACAACTGCCATTTCTGAATATTCAGAGAATGTCTATACAGCAATGTAAACTTCACATCATTCTGATTTGTCCTTCATTTTACAACCATCTAACAAAAGCAATTCAGCCTGGAGAATAAGAGCACCAAAATCCTCAGAAAACATGCACAGTACTAAAATCTAATCAGCTACAAATGATTAGACCAAAAGCTCAGACGTGGCTGTACCAAGGTGAGCTGCCCTTCTCTCTCTGCCAGACAATACGTCCTTAGCATTGATTTTACCTTCAATGAGAAAGTCTAGTACCTGGTTTTAAGAACTTATTTTTTTAATTCTCATACATTATTACTTGAACACATTGTATAGTGTCATTAATTCAGTACAAATTGTCTGAAACAATTGCCCAAATCAAGACTATATCAAGCTAATGATTAAAGAAAAAAAACAAAAAACAAATCAATGACCCTAGTTATAAGCCAAATATATAGCTTGCATGTTATTTAGCATTTTTCCATGTAGAAACACAAGTCTACTTGAGTCTTGACTTTCCTCTTCCCTATAAAGTCTTATGTCTACGTACTGCCCTGTATTGTCTGACTAGTTACCCGTAAAACATTTTTACTGTTTTCTTTAAACTTATTACCACCTAAAAGAGATTTACAATTTCTGAGAAATACCAGATAGACAAGTATTCTGCATCATAAACATGTTTTCTAGTCTAATTTAAGAAAACCATTTCATTCTCTGTTATCAAGATGAAATGCCAGGTTTTTTATTCACTTTTCTTTTTGTCACCCATGAATCTCACTTGAGTATGAGCTTGCTACAAGGTGTTTTCATTTCACTTAAAAGGCTGTACAATATCCATTGAGATGTCACACACTCCACAGAAGTTTCTTTTGTCCTGTGTAGCTCAGATAAAGGCCATTAGGGGATTTTATAGGATGACTTCTTTTTCTACCCAGAAAAGCAATCAACTACAGAACATAGAAACAGCATAAGTGCTCACTGATAGAGTTATTCTTCTGACTTTTAGGCTAGCATTTTCACCATTTCCTTACCCTTGGGCAGGAGGAGAATCACTAATTAAAGAACTGACCACTAGTTTTAGATTGAACTCAAGACCAGAAAGGGACATTTAATCGAAGTCTGGGAATTGTTTGGACATCTCTTTATTTTACAAATCTCAAGTGCAAAGCAGCCCAGAAAAATGTCTAACATCTACTTTTCAAACAAGATTGACAAAGGTCCTTTTTCCACACTGATCTTCCCCAATCATGTCTCCCACACAAAAATGATAACTTTTTATCCCACACATGCCCTCATCACACACAACCATTATAAGCTCATTGTGAGCTGACCAAAGCAATCTCTCATATAAGGACAAATTCAGGACAACGCAATCTCATCACTCATACTCAACTTCTACCTTCAAGCATTAAATTACAATATCCACTTTCAATCATCCTACCTGACTGACCTCCTCGGAGGCAAAGGTCTAAGGTTTTGTGGCATAAAAGACAATGCCAGGAAATTCCTGGCTGTGTCTATTGGATGCATATGTTTTACGCATGATTACACTACCAAGTGGGACTCAATCTAGAGTCATTTTTTCATGCCGTCATTAAAAAAATGGTGTGGCCTTAATTAGGATGCCTGAAGATACATTCTGCAATCAGCTATGAATTTCCATCAGACCAGGAAATTATCATAATTGACTCTTCCAATTTCAACCTGTAATAATCAATGGTTTCATGCTTGCCTATCAATGCTTCTAAGGGGAAACTCTAATATCTATGTTGGTATTCCTCTTTTATCTCCAATTGACTTTAACTAAAGCACACCCAAACTCTTCCATTAATGAAACTTTCAGAGTAGGATATTTACATACAAGCGTTCAATAAAAGGATCGCTTTTTTCTACATCAGTAAAAACATTCATTCAAAAGAACAGACTGGCTATGATATTGCATCGACTTAATCACCATTGCAAAAGGTTTATTTTTTCTGTCCCTGCATGTGTGTTAGTGCAGCATTGCAAATTGATGTTTAAGAGAAATTCTCTTCTATTACATCTCTGTAATGATCTATGCTTTGGATTACCTGTTTAAGCACAGAGGCCCTGTTACCAATGAATGGTGTTGGTATTTCAAATCAACGTGTAGTGTCACTTTTCAAACCCATGCTAATGACAAAACGCTTTTGAAGCAGAATTTGGTCTGAGAGGCAGTCTTCTGACATGACCATTAGAATAAACAAAGCTTAAAAAAAGCACGCAATAGGTTTCCTAGAAGGAAATACTTTGATATCGCTAGATTAATCAGAGGGAAAAATAATTGTATCCCCATCAAGAGCTAAATATATCTTATTTTCTTGATAGACAAATTGAAGCTAGAGTAATAAAATCTGATAATATTGTTTCATAAGCACTTTGCTCTTTTGAGAATGAGAGACAGATAACGACATTGTTTTCGGCCATTGTCACCTGTGTTCTTTTATGTGCCATGGGGA
>JAVSBT010080219.1:0-16232 GCA_033118115.1 Pharyngocirrus eroticus
AGTGATAAAAGTCACTGAAAAAATTGGCTATTTTGAAAACTACCAATTTTCAGCCTACTTTTGTCATTTCAAACAGCCACAAATTTCTTTTGAAGAGAGCTATATTCATATAAATACACGATATTAAGGCTATAACCATGCACTAAAAGATGATGTTGTGTTTTTGTTTATATCTCAAAAAATTAAAATTTCCATGTGGCTTGGAAAAAAATACAAAATAAATTTTATTTCTATTTTTTTTCTGGGTCTTTTTATACATTAAATAAAATTCAAATAAATTTGAGTGACATCAAACTGTGGCCTAAGATGTCCTAAAGCTAAAAATATATACTTTTATAACATTATCTTGTATAGAAAATGATTATTATGGACATATGTCAGTGCATATCAAAAAAAGCAATTAGACCCTCATGACGCCTTAAGACCTAGGAGAATTCTTCACTTGAAATTCAAATATATACCCATTGCTTGTAATTGTAGAGAAAAAAATGAGAAGGCATCTTCATGAAATTACTGACAGTGATGTCAAATTTGACTTTGTTGTGGCTATTAGACTGGGAAAAACTCTTCAAAGTAAGTAAATAGTACAGGAAAGGGCATCTGTTTGGTCTAATTGCCAATTACTCAGTCTTTTAGTGTAGAATGGTCCCTATAGCACTTAGCCTGTCCTCTTGAATTGGTAAAAGCGAGTTACTTTTAAGAAGCTAAATTACCTTTCTTGTCGTAATCGCTGGGTGATTTTCTTCTCTTTTTTTTATATTTGCTTAATCTTTTTTTCTGATGAAACTTTTAACTCAGCTGGAATCATGCAGGAAAACTTTAATGAACATGTTGATGGGGTATTTATGTTGTCAAAATAAGTGAAGGGGAGGGGGTAGAGAAAGTTGGGTAGGGTGGGAGTTCTAAGGGAAGAGAATCAGACAATTTTCGATCTAGGTAATCATCAATTAGGAGAATTCATATGTAACTTTGCATTTGAAATAAGCCTTATTATTTCCCCCTAGTATTGGCCATTTCAAATATGACTATTAGGTGGTTGTTTTACTTATTACCAATTATATATCATTTGCCTGACAAAAACAAATTATAACCATCAAATGTTGAGATACTATACGTGTATATGCAAAATGTTTTTTTTATTTTTCAATTACAAAATGGCCAAATTAAGAGCAAAAAGGGTTCCTGAATAAGTCTAGCCTAACTAGAAACAACTCATGATAAATACTGTATAAGCTTGAACTCCTCAACTTCTTTCCACAAATTAGAAAGGAAACAATTGCCCTGAAGGAATTTCATCAAATTGGTTTACATATTAGGATATCAAGCTTTTAAAGTCAATAAATGTTATTGCCTGATCAGTAAATTAATGGCATGTCCTTTGTCACTACAAAGCAAAAAGACAACTCTAACAGGGAAAATATCCTTGTTGATTGATTTGTAAATATTAATGTCAGTAGAGGGCAGTACTGTACAGTACCTAACTTTGAACTGTCCTGAAACCAAGAACATCCATCTTTCTTTTAAGATTTGATATGATCAAGGATAATAATAGTAAACTTATAATTGGTCCTTAGTCTATGTCTAACACTTTACAAGTCTTCCATCTAATCATTAGCAACATGGAATTCCCGCAGAAAAAAGGTCTAGATACAAAATTTGATGAGATTCTTCTTAAAAAGCATTGGCACCATAATAGCATTTTATCCTCCATTACATGTCTACATAAATTATTGACATCTTCTCCCTCCTCTTATAATTAACCTTTCAGACTTCTTGGCACTGTCTAGAACAATGCTCCCTTCTTAGAATTTCTTTATGACAAGGATTCTTACAAGAAAATGAAACTCATCAATTAAGGAAGAATATTGGTGACACAACTCATGTCTTCTCTTTCCCGTCACTTTTCTTAACTACAGTGATTCCAAGGTTGTTTCAATGTCCGAGAACAACAAATAATCAGAAAACTGTACTCATCAATCAACCCATAAAAAGAATGACGACAATTTGGATGCTTCATTTTTTTTTAAATTACTAGTACATGCATGTTCTTTCTACCATGACAGTTGTCTGTCTGAAAATCAGATCTGCTTGTAAAGAAATTTAAAACAATGGTTGACACTTATACAATTCTTTCTCTATATGGACTAGATCCATCAAAAGTTTTTATTCAAAATTTCAACATAAAAAGAAAATCTTTTACATTATGTTTTTAACAAACAGTTACATAATTTCATTATAGTACAATCCTTTTTTCCCCATTTTCTAAATGTTGAATATTTTTTGAAAGTGAAGTATAATTTTTTAAATTTCAAAAATATGTTTTAGGTTTTAATGCCTTGTACAATATATTCATTATCATGTGCAAAAAAAAAGGGCATGTTTTTTCCCTTCATAGTGCATTTCATTGGTGGACATATTCCAAATATCAATAACCATATTAAAAAAAAGTCAATTAATTTACACTCTATATTTTCAATGTTGGCCCATATACACATAATTCTCAATGTATTGAACTCTTTAGTAAAATTTATAAAAGAAGTAACAACAATTAATCCAAGAGTTTTTCTCGCCCTTTGGTCTTCCCTTCTTACAAATGCAATCAATCAATAAATTCATTGAAGACTAACATACTTAAATACAAATTCAGAGCATACTATGCATTATTAATTCATCCACTTTCATGCATTTTGGCAAAGAACTTTGATAAACATGTTAAAATATCTCAAAGAAGAATGAAGGTACACATATACATCGGGGTAGGGGTGTACAAGTCTAACAAGACAATAAATAACCCATCTTCCAGTGATGAAAATATTCTTAACAGGAAAAATAATCTAGTTGTATAAAGTTCTAATAAACCTTACCTAGCATATCAGCTGATTTACATAGAAAAGCAAACGACTACATGGAGCTTAATATTGTATTATATCCAGCTCCTCAGAAAACAGAACTTATGGATGAATAAATCTTTAATTCCATACAGAAGTTGTACCGATATTTAACAAAACTTTTTTAATCCCTTTGTAACAATATAAAGAAAAAGGTAACATTAGTAACAGCAATGCCACAAAATTTAAATTCTAACATATCAGAAATTCATTAATATTCAAAATTACCCTAACAAAATATATTTTCCTTTTTGAATGAAAATTACAACACACCCATTTTGCTTGTTATATTTCTAGTCAAAAGAGAGAAAATTGCTCAAAACATGCATAAACTTACAGTATGTTACATTAAATTAGAGCACAATGTATCAATTGAAATGCATTTACTTATTGTTTTTAAGTAATCAATAGCACATATCTCTTAGTTTATTACACACCACAACATGACATAAGATTAACAGGTTAGGCTAACTTTTATTTTTTTCAAATTCTTGAGTATTTCTAAACAAACAGTAGTTATACTAACAAAGTTTGAAAAAAAAGTCTGAACTGTATGACATTACCAGAAACGTGCCTTTTTGAGGAAAATGTTACCAGCAACACTCAAGCATGACATACAAGTTCAGTTGTGCCCTGTACATGTTCATCAGTAAAAGTGATGCTGTGATAGTAGATTTGATTGGTTATCTTTGTGCAGTGCAGTGTTTTACATGTACAGTATTTCTTGTACATTTCTATTTTTCAATGTAAAAAGACATTTTTAATAATCAATGCATAGATATCTTTGGCCTCTCATTTCAATATGTCATGTTACAATAGCTATATCCCATACTCATAGGCTATTTTGGAAAATGTTACAGTATCCTAACCAAGAGTGTCATGATAATCTCAGGTAAGTATGCTTTACCAGAATAAAGGGTGTACGTTCCAACAATTCTGACAACATACAATTATTTTTGTGACCACTTCTCACAAGAGGGAAGCACATATTCCAATAGAATTTGAATGACATTGACAAATTACCACTGAAAAGCCCTACCACCATGTTGGTAGAGTACTAAGTTGGAGCTTCTGATCTACAAGCATAATATCTCTACACCCAATTCTAAATGTTTATACCCTGCACTACACGTAAATATTTGTACCACTATTATAGTATCTGAACTAGTTACTAGTAGCCAACAAAATATAGACAGAGATTCATTGTAAAGGGTTTCAAATCAAACATACAAAGAAGAATCTCATTGAATTTTACTTTTAGGAAAACAGACATCAATGCAATAAGTTTTAAGTACAAGATCTTTTGAAACAAAATATTCTCTAGACTAGCATGCAAAGAACAGTTTTCTACTAGTTGACTATGTATAATGCAATGAGTGACTGTTATTTCCTTCAAAATGTTTTTCCCCCATATTGTGACTATCTCTAGGCATTTGTGCTTTCACCATACTTCCAAAAAAATCTAGATTATGATAAGCAGAAGTGTTTATAGCAAAGATCTGTCTTCATTTGGAATGTTGCTTAACTTCCTATCCAAAGGAAGCTTGAGATGAAGTTAGATCACGTCTTCTTGTTTTTTATTTTGTCCACTAGATGGCATAATTTTAATGCTGGCCCTAGTTTCAGTCCCATGTATTTCATCATCAAATCACTGTTGAGTAAAAGTAATGCTTTCCCATCAATTTCCTGAAAGAAAAGGAGGACGATTTAAAAACAGATCCTATTCCTAAAAAAAGTATTGTTGCCCTAAAATGGGCAGGGTATAGAAGATTTATTACAGGGGATCATAAGGTGGTGTGGTGTTTCTACTATTGTGGCCTTATTGATAAAAATGTACTAAAAAGAAATATCAAGTTGGATTATTTACATGTTTTCTAAAAAGTTCCATGTGCTGTATCATTGATGGGTCTGTATCAAGGATCTGTTTTATCACTTCATCTATAGTCCAGTCTCCTGGGTTTGCAGATAACTTTGGAGGTTTGAGTTCAGTTGTGGAGCTTGCTGTATAAATAAAAATATGGAAAAACAATAAAAACTAGAAAAAGAGTCTAATCTTTAATTCTGTGCAATTATATATCTAGCCAAAGAAACAAAAAGCTACAAAACTATTTCTATGCACTCTAGGATAATTTCCCCCCAGATTTTTGTGTAATAATTTAGACAACACATTTTTTTTTGTGTGAACTGTAAGTGAATCAGCACTTAAAATAATTTACCAACATCTGACTACCTGTACATGGAGATGCATAGCAGGTCAGAGATGCATAACTCCAAATTTTGTAACACATAAATAATGGAAATATGTATGTTGCTATTGGCAGAGTAAAGTATCAAATGGGCCTTTGTTTGTGAGCCCTCATTATTTGACTTATAAATCAAATAATAAGGACTCACAAATAAAAATATCTCTATTCCAAAAAATAAACTTAAGAATTTACCTTCAGCTTCATAAGCTACAGAAGCTCTCTTTTTCACTGGGTGCGGCACCGGGTATTTATTGTCCCCTGACTCTGTTGACCATCTTCTTTTTGAAGACTGATGGTTTTGTCTTTCATATGAGTATTCACTAGAACGTCTTTCAACGGCTCTCTCAGGAGGAGCAAATCCTACATCTTCAACTGTTGAAAAGAGAAATAATAAAAATGCATTCCAAAAATAATGTTCAATATCAGTCACAATTGATGCATGAAATATCTTAACATTGAAAATCGAAAGATTTCTATTGCATCTTTGTCTATGGAAGACAAATGCAATTTTGGAATATAAAATTGAAATGTCTCTTTCAACTAAAATGTTTCTCTCAAAAGAAAAGACATAAATAGCTACTAGAAAACATATTCCATTTTAAAATTAGCCTTTAATAATTTAACAATCCATGGCAAAATATATTCATCAAATATCAGTTTACGGCTACTATACTAATTCAATCCTATCTACAACAATTACATTGTTTGCTTACCTGACTTTACTGTTGGTGTAACTGACATATTTTTACATTTGAGACAAACTCCTTCCAGAGGTTGACTAGAGAAAAAATTCTCACAGCAACCCAAACTGTCCACAAATCCTTCCACATAAGACCAGAAAGACGACACTTTTTCTATGGAAGGCAGTCTTCTTGTGTGAGTTTTACCCCCATAAATAGCTGAAAACAAGTAAAATGTAAGTTTGTAAAGGATTTGGTAAATGCTTCAAATGTTTAGAAAATTTTATACAGATAGCTATAGAGATGTAAAGGAATACATTCTTTATTCAAATTTTCTATTTACTAAATGACACTGTGTCACACATTACATGTTTTTACTTCTATTCTATAGCTATAGCTGCAATATATATAATGCGTTGTTCACTCCCCAGGGAGGATGGGAAAGCAATATTGGGTGTGTCCTGCCAGGAAACTATGTCAAGCGCCGGTGATCAATGTGCTAATAGGCGCTACATAAATGTTGGGTTATTATTATTATTCATAAAAAATAACCTTTTACCTGTTATAATGACTTTACTTGTGCCTTCCTTTAGCATATGTAGTAATGACCTCTCATGACTGGAGCAGTCCACACAAGCTTGGATCAGTTCTCTTAATACCTTACTTATGGCAGAGGGTCCAAACTGGTTTGGCATTTGTGACAATTTTTGTGAACTGATGTATCTTCCACAATTACAATCGTGGTTGACATATACACATACTGGAATAGAATGTAATGTCCAAAAGCAAATTAGATCATATTTCTAGCTGATAGTACATAATTAAAAAAAGGAGAATTTTTTTTTTAAAATAATGTTAAGTCAATGCCCTAAATCAGAGTCTGAGCGACTCCATAATTAGGATTTTAATAGGTAGTTTGGATTTCTATTATGATGAAAAAGGCTTAATTTGAACAGTTCATGATTTTTGATAGCAAAATGTTCTGCTAGTTATTGCTTCACAAGTTTTCAAGGATTAATATAATGGTTACCTGTAGCTGAATGCTGATTTGAAGTGTCTGGCTCAGTAACCAATGGAGTAGATGTACTTGGTGAAGTTGAATGACTGTGGGTCTCTGATACCCTAGGAGATGATGGACTGTAGCAATTCCCTATGCCTGAATGTGAGGAATGTGATGAGTGGGTTGAGTGAGGGCTGGCTTGTGTATGTCCTTGTGAACTCTGTGATGTATGAGATGTATTCACACTTATTGCACTGCCACCAGGCTGTGGAGTAGACTGTCCTGCAGACTTCCCACCTCCTTTCATCATTTTATTGACATTAGTTTGTGAAATTCCTTCAAAATAGAAAAAAATATATTTTAAACAATTCGAATATCTCCTTAGCACTGTTCGATTTAGACCATGGGTCTTGGAGGACAGGTTTTAACACCATGATAAGGTTTTGGTTTGTTTTACCCTTTTAAACAGTAACCATACTATCAGGTCAGTGAGACCAAAAAGTGTAGATTTACCCTTCATCTTATGTTATCATCACATGAAAATGTTTCAAAATCTTTGATCTCTGTATTTCCATGGATCTGTAATATTTTATGCACATTATTGTGATATAAAGAATCAATTTTTTCTTCAAATCCCCAATGGCTATTCTGACCCAAATCATTGCATTTAATTTATTGAAGCGAGAAAAAGTTCAATTACCTTTCAGCCCAGCGGGTTGCATTGGGTGTCCATTTTTAGAGCACCATCCTACAGGGAAGATATCCCTTGAATCATATCTGCACCAATAATCAAAAGCTCCCCTCCAGCCATCAAATGTGACATGAATTTGGTCCCCATTGACAGCTCCTACTGTTGCAGGACATATCAAATGTGGATTCTTACGATCAACAGCTTCAAGTTTCATACCAACTTTAAAGTCATTCACTTTTGGCGTTGAAGGCTCCTGTAGGAGTGTAAAGAAAGAAATTAGAATTATCATTTATACAGCGTTTGTGCAATAAGATTTTTAAAAAATCAATTCAATTTTCATGTTTGATTTATTAGGATATCAATATGTTAAGATTCACCAATTAACAAACTGCTGTCAATTCATGCTTTAGTTGAATAATTTTGCAAATTTTTCAGATTATATTGCACAACATTAAACTCACTAAAACAAGATATTTACTCAACAAAGTGGTTTTATAGAGTTAATGATAGCCAAAAATATCAGAATCTAGAAAGTGTGCACAAATATGATAGCATACATTTTAGAATCAAAAGAACATTTCTTTTTTTGAATTGAATATATTTGTCAAAAATACTACAATTTTCACAACAAAGTAAACTACACATGTATAAAAAATTAAAAGATCTACAAAGGAGCTATCAAACAATGTTATTAATATGGTCTCTTTAGGTATGGGATTTCAAAGGTCCTTTGCATTTCTTTTTAGATCTTACCTCTATTTGTTGTTTTCCAAAGTTGTATATGACTAAATTGTATTCTACATTCACAAATGTCCATATACATGTAACCAATCTCAGCTTTACCCCCATACTTTACACAAAATGTTATGTTGTTTTTAGAAAAAAAATGCAAAATAAAACAAGGATAAAAAAAAAAAAGGTTCTCAGGGCTAGGGACACTCACATACATTTTGCAAAATCACAATAATTTCCTTCTGTTATCTATCTAAGATAAAAAAAATAAAAAAAAAAGATCCAAAGACAAGATAAAAACAAGGGACTATTTACTCAAGTCAATGCTTACAAACGAAAACATGCAGATCCTACCAATGAAATATGTTCCACAGCAAATTATGGCCATACAAAAAAAAAAGTCTGATATATTTTTCGGACCTACCTTTTTGAAACAAGTTTCTAGTGACAATTCTGCCCCATTCAAAGTCTTTTGTAAATAGACTGGCCAAGAAGAAGGATTCATTCGAAAACCTACAAGTGTTATAGGGAAAAAGCTTTCCTTAGCAATCAACAAGGAATCAGAAGTGTGGAAATATTAGTACAAAGAAATGCTACCTGAAGTCTCCACTGTGCTGACAGTTAGTGCTAAAAGTGCCAAAGGTAAGTCAAGGATCTGTAATGATGCCAAGTGGGAAATAAGAGTAGAGCACCAATTCCCTTTCAAATAAAAATTGTGTTTAATATAGTTCATGAGATACATACAAGTACTCCCTTTTGACTACCACATTGATTTATCTATCATGGTAATCTTTCTACTCTATCAACGTTTGAAAATGATGGGTATGGCTATTACAGATCCTTAACAGACCTTTCTCCAGTCCTAAAGCTGCTAAACCCTGATTGTATTCAGACACAGGCTTTCTGTGCTATAAACGTCCCTATCTAGGACTTACATTCTCAAATAGTTCTTCAGATACAGGGGACTCGGCCGCAGCATTTAATGTCTTTTGAAGAAAAGTTGGCCAGAAAGAGGAATTCTTCGAAAAGCCTGAAAAGTTCAATAGTAATGGTAAACACATTTAGCATGCAGTGGGAAAATATATAAATTAAAAAAAAAAAAGTTGAACAAGGGTGACCATCTGTTTTGATTGATTTCAATTGATTTATAATTCCAGATGAACTTTTGATGTCCTTGAAAGATGAGCTACCAAGACATTTTATCCAAAATTTTAATTTTAGCACAGTACTCAAAAAAACATGGCAAATAAAAAATATTCAAAGTAACAAAAAGACATAACTATTACAAACTGGCACTTCATTCCACAACATGCATCAATACTATTTCTCATATTAATTCACAGTCACTCTTTTGTTAACTTAAAATGAAATATTCTCAACATTTTATGAAGGTCTTATACTAGGATTTTGGTTGCTGTCAAATCTTTGAAATACTTCATTTTGCTATTTCTACCAATTTCAAACAATTGACTGGTCACACCCGCAGCTTTTAGCAATTCAGTTATCAAATTATTATCAGAACATCCTTTAAGTAACTAGTAGAGAGCATTCAGTAGCCAGATTAAGATAGGCTAAGGAAGTGTGAATAACCTTCTTTTGTAAGCTATCAAAATTTGAATTTGGTAGAATTAGTTCAATGACCTAGTTACATAAACCTACACAAGATTATAGATTTATCACATTGCTTCAATATTCATTTCACACACAGGTATAAAATGTACCTCAATTTATTTGTGTATATTTTCAAACTTAATCACACTAGTCACAGATTTATAATTATCATGAAGTATCAATAATCATATCTTAAGTTTCACAAAAGGTAAGTTGCCAACTATTGAAAAAATAATTTTCAAATGGAATGTATTAAAATTACAAACCTAGAGGAGGCTGTAGAAGACCACCATGCTTTTCACAGTACCCTATTGGATGGAGATCACCAGAATCAACAAGTCTCCAAAAGTCATTCTTGTTGTCACTTCCATCCAGACGTAATCTTAACCGTGGGCCTAGTATTCCCACAACAGTTGCAATACATGTTGATGTCAGATTCCTTGGATCTGATGCTTCTAGCTTCATTCCAATTTTAAATTCATTTGACAATATGTTTGGAGCCTGAAAAATGATTTTTTTTTCTTTTTGTATTTCCCATGACAATTTCATATTATCTGGTAAGATTTAAAATTCTATAACAGACAGCATTGTTCAGGCATAGCTCTAATAATCAATGCATTTATTTGTTTGGTTCATATCTATTATTTCTTCATCATCTTATTTTGGCTAATGTGATGTGATACTCTAGGATAGGTCATGTTTACTTTATGAGTTAATATCATTTTCATTCTTGCTCTTCTACAACTTTCATAACATATTTTGGACTAATAAAAGTAAATGATTTTAACTTCAGAGCCACCTAAGCTCATTTTTATATCACTTGAAAAGTCAACATTAAAAGAAAACCCAGACTTTTCCCTCCAAGAGCAGACTGATACCGTTACATATGTGATTTAGATTGTCTATATCTCTTTACTGAAGAAAGTTATGACTATATAAAGTTTTTTTTTTTTTAATATCTTTAAATTGTAGGAGTTTGTTCAATGGATGGAAGAAGAGTTAGAATATAGATATGGTGAAAACTTATGACCTATCCCTTAAAAAATTTTTTGTACCTGTTTAAAACATGACTGAAGTGCTGGGGTTCCTCCATTTTCACTTAAATAATCTTCCCAGTTGAATGGGGCACCTACAAATAGCCAAAAAAAGTAAAAAAATTACTATATAATAGAGAAACAAAAATACTTTCAATTTGTAATCTCACCATCAATTTAATAGAGTTGAATCATATGATAAAAATGAGACATCACTCTCTTACACAAAGAACAGTGACAATTCTTTCATCATTGGTTAATTCAGTGAAATGTTAGGTTCGGTTTTTATTTCCAAATTCAATCTGATTCATGAGTTGATGGATTTCTTGGTGATGATTCATTTCAATCCCCAAAACATTTATGATTAAAACCCTTTGTGTCCCAATACAATTCAATAAAACAAAGAGCCTTACACTACAAAGTTAAAGTCAGAAAGAATATCTAAGTTTTTGTACCATTATCATTATATTTTCTTATCATAGCTAAAAAATAGCACAAACAAGTTACCTGTCAGTACCTTAGTACAAAATACATGTTGCCTTGTTTGAAAATAATTGCTTTGTTCAATTCTTAATATTCAAACTATCTTAGCTCAACATTGAACATGAAATGAATATGAAATATATGATATGATAAGTCAAAATGAATATGACTTACAAGCAGTTTATGAAACAAATCTTGACTACCACAATGACTAAATCTGATTTTTTTTCTTGTCACTAAAATCCAACACAATTTTAGTATTCTGTTAATTTAAGAAAGTTACAGTTGTGCTGGAAAGAAACTTACCAAGATGTTCATACTGAAAATTAGGTCCTTTAGATGCTGGTGTATTTGCCATGGTCTTGTTTCTAATTCTTAGAGTTGAGTGTGTGTCTATCTGTTCATCTGTTATAAAGCAAATGCAAAATAATTAGTCACACAAAGTCTTTATAACTGTATGAGGGATGAATCATAGAACATGGGAAAGCAAGCCAGTTAATGACTGAATATCATAAGCATTCAAAATAAGGAAAAGGGCATAGACTGTAATCATTAACTGACCACCATAGCAAAGACTACTAGTTTTGATTCAATTAAGCTATTAGTGTGTCTTTATTGGTATTATTTCTTCAAGCGTTTCCCTGCCCCATGCCAGGGACGGATTCACTATAATGTAGCAATGATAGAAGCAAGTGACTAAACCATGTTATTTTTTATAATTTACTTTTCTTGAACGTCTTCACCCAAGATAAAATTGCAAATCAAAGTAGGCGTGGCAATAACTTAACTAATCTGATTAAGCTTAAGTAATATAAGTTCGCATTAAAGTTAAGTTTACAATATTATGACACTTGATCCTATCAATGAGAGGTTTACCACAAAGTTACCTTGCATTTACAGTTTACTACAGATCCAATCGCATGATTAGTACTTAACATGCTACACTGACAGGGTAACAATGCTAAATTTGAGAGTTAATGCAAATACATGCTGACAGGTTAGAGTGACACAAGTAATTTGTGTAAAGGAAAGTACACTAGTGGCAGTTCCATTGCGGCGTAGAGTACACCGTACAGAGTAGTGAAAAATACCAAAAATACGGATCTGCAACAAATAAGATCAGTCTTTTCTACCTTGTTACGTTGATACTTGTGTGCTAAAAAATGACAAGCAATTGTGCCAATAACTTCTTTCACTAATCAGTTCCATGCAATTATTACCATTTATCTTATTTCCTATTTAGCATACATTATAATGACTTACTCACCCTTATTGTAAAATTCGGCGCCATGACACAAGTTTGCAACGCGAGATATAATTCCCTTTTTCTCGTTTTTGACGAGATGTCCTTCAGAGACTGGTCCCGAATTTAAACCCTAGACTCATACGCTTTGATTGATTGGATGCCATAAAACTTCAAATTCTGAACAGGCCAACTGCCCTTGTAAGCTTCAAAATGGCACGGCCAGATGGAACCTGGGATCCAAACAAAACTTTTGATCTCAACGAAAATGAAAAGAGAGCCGTACAAGAGCGAGCTAAAATGCGTCAAATATTGAAGGCAGAATGGATTAAAAAGTCGACAGATCCTCACAAAGGTGTGAGAGGTGTTTTGGTAAGTTACTTGAAATTATGTCTTGTATACTTGAGTCTTGAGTTGGAGATGTCAAACTGCATTTGTCAAAATACTTTGATATCTATTTACATAGTAACATTTATCAGCTAGACACATATTTCTATGTTAATGTAAAAAAAACTTGACAGTCCTAAACTAATGTATTGAGGTTCTTTAATGGCTTTACATAGATATAATTTGGAAAAAAAGAAGATAATATGAAGTAGTCACTAGTGTTAGATTTAGAAGACTTCTGTTGTTTGACATTTTCATGCACTTTCTCTAGGATATCCTTTGTATAGAGTGTTTACAAGCAAAACATCTTTTGCATTTTGTTGCACAGGCATGATTAAGTGCTATGTGTTACAAATTGGACAGTTTTCTTCTGTCATCAGATTTCAAAGTGTCACTGGGGCCCCATTTGGGGTGATACTAAAAACCTAGGTTGGCCAAGTTATGTTTTGTTACTGAAGTGATCACTTACCACAGGGAATATTTACCTTGATTCACATAGCAATTTGCTACACAAAATTGCCCTACTGCTATACAAATTTCACATTACAGAGATAAAAACTGCTATGTAAAATCTTAAAAGTGCTAATCAACTTTGAGTCACTAAATTATTCCCTGTACCAAGACTAAAAGTAAATGCTATAGATGCTGGTGGGTGTTGAAAATAAGTCATTTGTTTGCAAAATGTTATTAAGTATCATACTTTAAAGCTATTGCTCCCTTTTATTTCAGTTTGACCCTGCCATCCAAAGATACAACTCTATGAGAAGTAACCATTGGGAGAATTTCAAAGCAACACCTAGAACATCATTATACGGAGCAATGGCATTTCTTGTACCTTTTGGATTATTAACATATCTTGTACATAGAGACAGGGTAAAAAGCATATTGTTATTTACCAGTAGGGTGTTATTTATGATTCTGCGCCTAAACCTTAATTTACTCTTTTAAAGTGTATCAAAGGAAATCATATTTCATAAAAGAACATGTCACTTTATAAGCATTTACATATTATTTTTGTTACTTAAGTTGTTAAATATAATCCAAAACTGTATTTTGATTAGAGAAATTTGCCAGAAAACACAAATAATCCTTATGTAATTTTTGAAAATATTTCAGATAAGACGGTTTGGTGTAAATGTAAATAGAGACCAATATGATAGTTTACTATTGAACTTCTTGGTGTGGTGATATATAAAACTTTTTTTTTGCTATATTTTCAGTCTTCAAGAGAGAAAAAATACAGAAGAGGAGAAGTTTCATATAAAGATAGAACCTGGAAATTTATATAAAGCAAATGTTTGTAAAAAGGTGAATTGATTTTGCTTGCCATCAAATCCATAGTTAAATGTGAGAATGCAGTCTGTTTGCAGCCCTTGTAGACATTTTGTAAAATATACACTTCATTTCAATGGTTGAATAGACAAGACAGTTGCTGAATGAAGGGAAAATATAATTATTGTACACTATGCCATCTGGTGTCTTGTACAAGAACTGACAATGGCAACAGAGCCTTTGCGTTGAAGGAACAATGTTTGGTCTTCGATAATAGATTAAATGTATAGACTGTAAAATATCTTAATAAATGATATGTAAAGAAATCAATGAACTTCGTTTCTTTTTGCTTTGTCTTTATTTAAACAATGCATGTGATGTAGTTAACAAATGACAGCTCTATTCAAACTAATTCAATTTTATTCTTTGTAATCGGTTTTGAACAAATCCACTTTTTTACTATTGCCATTTTCATATTCAAACAGTATATAATCCAATACCTAAATTTGTGTCTGTTAATTAAAAGGAATTTAAAAGTCTTCTCAAGAATCAAGATGGATTTTTGAGCAGAACATGTATACAAGGAGTGGACAGACCTTGTAGTGTACATAAGTTCTTGGTCTAGTAGTTTCTTGAAATATTATCAATTTCATAAAACAACATGCAACCTAACAAAAATCTGCCAAAATTAAAATCAAATGATTCTTCCCATTTTCTGAATTAAAGTTGATATACATAAAATGGGAGAAGAGATCATAGTAACTAGGCATAAAACATACCAAGAACTTCCTAATAGCATCACCAGCACTAACAATAAAAACCTGACAAAATTAAAATTTTGGAAATAGTTACATGACACTTCTGTTTTAAATACCAATGTGAGTGTGAGACAAGTTCCAAGTCAGTTATGGGAATCAATAGAGGTAAGGTCTTACCAATGACCTTGCTATATGTATATTTTTGTACATGTATATCAAAACATTATATATTACAGGTTATATCATGAGTTTCAAGTTCTCCAATTGCCTACATGAAACTATATTTTTTCACTCATCATTGTAGAAAATCCACAACTTCTTCAAGTTCTCTCCGCCTTGCTTCTTGGTGGGCCCATCTTGTTTCAGCTAGTTGAGGTGTTGCTTTCCATTTATCATGGAATATTCTGTTCCCACATGATGGGCATTTTTTTCCACCTAGGATAAACAAATCATAAATTGTCATTCATACAAAGTTACAAGAATCCAAGCATCTCTACCAGCATAATATAGTATATGAAGAGTTACTTGTGATTTCAATTAGAGTAATCCATCTAAAGTATCCGTAATGTGCATCATGACACTTCTCTGACTCGTGATATATGTTTTCTTTTAACATTGTGATAGAAATTTATTCTACAATCTTTCAAGGGGCCTATTTAATATAAGCATGTATATCCCAAAACGTAAAAAGTGCTCAATCACTAATTGTGGTGTAGGGTGCTACAAATAAAATGGAAAATCCATTTCAGTTGAACTTACCAGTAAAAGGCGGTGTTTTCATATATATATCTAAACAACCATGATGAAACAAATGACCACAATAAACTCTCTCTATGTATCTAACATCTTCTGGATCTGTAACAATATCCTGCAAATAAGATATAAAAAATAACTTTTTTTTAATAACCTACAGATAAAATCCTATTTTCAAGTATTCTCCTAAACTTTATAGTAGAGCGGCCAAATGCTGATATGAAAAAATTTAATGCCCCCGAGAGGTGGATGGAATTTTGATACATCGTTGGAAAGCTTGCACCCCATAGGTTCAGAATCCATTTGTTGTAAAAGTGTAACCAGGTGTAGTTTCCATGGAAACGGATATAAAGAAAATACCCATTTTCAATAAAAGTGTCATAACTTTTTTATTATCAATGATAGATAACCATAATAAATTGTAGAATTTTAGATAATAGTAATGTCTAATGAT
>JAVSBT010080441.1:0-16223 GCA_033118115.1 Pharyngocirrus eroticus
CGTTATCTGTCTCTCATTCTCAAAAAGAGGACCCCATGGAAGACCAGCTTAAGCTGAATGGGCTATCCTCTATAAATGATAGTTAAAAAAAAAAAACCAAAAAAACACAATATTAAAGCTGTAATTGAGAAACAAGCTGTAAATATTATGATGCCTTTATTATTTGATAATTTAAACCTAGAAGTTGATGCCTCATAAAAAAATAAAAAAAGAATATAATCATGATAAATTAAGTGCAATCACATATAAAACATCAACAAGTAGAAAAATATGCCAATTAGTAAAACAAAAACATTGTACTTTCAATGGATCATTAATTTTGGAAAATGTAAATTTTGGAAATAATTATGCTTGTATATGTCAAAAAGAGCTGCTAATCCTGCAAATTAGGAGATAAGAAGAATAGTTGCAAGAGTACATTATAGTCAGAAAATATAATAGTTGTTGTACCTTCCAAACGTTCAAGACCTTGGACAAAAGCAGGAACAAGCTCTGTATCATTGACCTTCTTGATATTTAAACTACCCTTTCTATCTACACAAAAGGCATGGAATTCTTTGTCATCTTTTGTCTTTATATGAATATTGGTTTCAAAGCAACCTTTTGTCAATATACAGTAGAAAATATAAAGAATTTGTGAAGAAAAATATGAAGGGAGTAAACTGTATCAGGAAATAAAAATATTCAGAAAAACAATAATTATAATACTCAGATTATGGACTATTTACATTAAGTGCTTTTTGGTAAATGCATTTACACCATTATATAGCCTTGATTTAAAGAATAATTATTCATTATCCATTGGACGATTTGTTGTCTATTAAATGTGTGCTTCTACACAATCAACAATTTTGCAAAAAAACTTAAAGGCCAATCAAGCTCCAATGTAAAGATTTATTAACAAGTGGGTGACAAATAAACACTTGGAAAGACAAAATATTGCAAATGCATTTTACACTTCAAATTTTAGAATGCTTAATACAATGTTACTATATACATGTACCTAACAATGTCGATAGAGTAATAGGCCTCCATTCTTGATTACCCTCATATTGGGAGAGTAAAATTATTACAGAGAAATGTAGTCTATATTAAAAACAGATTTTTGAAAATGTGTGGGATGTTATAACTTTTCTTACCTTTCACTAGATCAAAAGCATGGACAAAAACAGGAATATCATCAAATGTGTCCATATTTGTCATGTCCAATCTGCGCTTTCCATAGTAGTGAGCATCTAGCTTTAAACTGACTGCCCTGCCGTCAACAGTCTCCATGTAAAGACTTTTCATATTGTAGCCTACTATCAGTACAAATATGAATTTATAATAGGGATATTGAGATAGATGGATGAGAAAATCTTTGAAAAAAATGTTAAGCATAAAATCTCACTATGCATTATTCATGGGATTTTCAAAATGAAGATAGCAGTCCATACTCCAAATGTCTGTGACCTGGTCTCTCATACCAGAATTTCCATTCACTTCAATGTTATTTGATATTGTGGTTAGAACATTTGGAGTATGGAGTGATAGTGTCTGTAATGAAGTATAATCCTTGATATAATAATAGTGATGATGATAGTGTCTTAGCTTTAGTAGCTTGATATACAATTTTTAAATAATTTATTTTATTTTATTGGTTTGATTTGATTTGATTTGATTAGCAATAAATGTGATACACACATATATAAAGAAAAAAGGGAAATGAGGTGTTTCAAAAACACTTGTTTAGTTCATATTACACAAATAACACAAAGCATTACTATGAAAAATACATTAAAAAAATAAAGTGTTTATATTTTCTTTTTAATGATGTTAGATGTTTGATTGATGAAACGAGTTAATTTCAAAAGTGTGGAGCTTGAAAAAAAAAGATTTTTTAACATGGTTAGTCGGGGAAAGAGGATTCTACAGTGTTCTGATTGCCTTGTTACTCTATTTGAAATTCTACCTTGAATTAAAAACTTTTCAATCATTTTGTTTTCTACTATATTTAATTCAAGTTGATGATATTTTGGAGCGTGCTATACAAATATATAACCCCCTGCATATCATTTTATGAGAGAAATAGACAAATTGAAAGATGAAATGTTGGATGGCTTTTAAGATAAAATGTTGTTGCTGAATAATTCAAACCCACTTACTTTTTGGAACATTAAGAGATAGAACAAATGTAAGTGGATCATCGAGAATTCTTGTGTCTAAATCTTCTTTACGATTAGCATATACAGGCTCCCCTGTAAATGGATGCATTGCAATAAAGGTCATCATTCTACCTTGTATCCTCTTTTGCTTTTGTTTCTCTGAAATTGAATGCCAAATATTTCATGGAATTTTTACCCGAATTAAGCTCTAAAATCGATTATATTTGTGAAGAAATTATCATTTTGCCTTCTTTTAAAATCTTTTCTTTCATGATAATTCATACTGATGTCCATTCAGCAAGATCATGTCTTCTATACGGAATCCCTAAGTCTTTAATCTCATATACTTTAAATAGGATCCTAGGGGAACAAGTGGTTTTGTGGTTTAGACAATTGGTCAAGGATCAGGCATACACCAATGGCATTGGTACGAATCCCGCTCGAGGCAAACTCTTTCTGGCTAAAAGTTGAACTCTGCTCTGTTATGTGTATCAGAAATATCTGGCTTGTTTCCCTATCCATCGAAAAGGATGTAAAGTTAGGACTTGTGTCGTGGATTCTATCCCCATGGCACATCAAAAAACACAGGTGACAATGGCCGAAAACAATGTCGTTATCTGTCTCTCAACAAAAAAATAAAATAAAAAGACAACCAAAAAAATGTCTACGGGAGCACACCCTGACAGAAAAATCAGACTGAAGTCGGAAGTACTGGGCCTAAAGGCGCAAAATAGTGGCATCAAGGTGTAACAACCATGGATGCTAAACCACAGTACTACACATTATACACTATAAGTGAACGCAAAGAAGCAGAAATAGGATCCATTGACGTACTCATATCTCCATGCATGGGTAGATACTCATGATCAAAACTTTAAGCCTAAACATCATTATTTCTGTGATATTAAAACTGCAGTGCATGGTTCATTTGGCGTGGGAACAACCACAAGTAATAAAGTAACAAAACACTATTCAATAATGTGTTAAAATTGTTATGCCACTACAATATTTTGACACCTTACCTTCCAATTCTTTTTTCTCAATTATTTTTTTTTGTAAGGCTATTCTGTTTTCCTGTTTGGCTATCTGCTCTTGTAGTTCCAGCACATTTTCTAAATCAAAGACATCATAGATTTTAGAGCATATATTTTGATTAGATACTATAAATACGTGAACTTGGCTTAGTTTGTAAACAACATCAGGGAATGAAACGAGACGGGTGCTAGTACTCCCGCGCTCGTTAATCCTCCCGTTAATTAAGCCACGGGTGCCATGTATTTACTGCAATACATGAAGATTTCATACAACTGAACGTCTTTTTTAAGTATATGTGCACTTTCATTCATCAAGTGCTAGGTTGAATGACTTCTCAGTGTGCAAAAAGTAAGTTTTCCCTGAGAATACTACCCTATATTAATGATGTTGTAACATGTATGTTTACCGACTCCGTATAAAAATTGGCTCCCGCGGATTATGTGGCGGGCGCTACTATGGCTCCTGCGGATTCTGCTCGTTTCATTCCCTGCAACATCCCTGCAAATGGATTTTTGTGAAAGATATAATTCCATATTCATATAAAGTCTTCAACTGATATTTGAGTAGATTGGTTTAGATAAGGACTTGATAAAAAGTAATCTTTGGTAAAAAAAAATCTTAAATGTTATGATATTGCGCAGTACCTTCATTGACTTTAATTTTGTCTTCATATTCTTCCTTCTGCTGCACCAATTCTGTTTCAAGCCTTTCCTTTCCCTTTTCTGCATTATCTAAATTTATGAAAACTTCCTTTATAAATGAAGCTACACTGTCTTTGGTCATCGGCAGATCTTTATATTTCGCTACATCATCTTTTTGTTCTTCCAGCAGTGGTTCTAATTTTGCTATATCGCTGAATGCTTTGCTGATATTTTTGAAGTGTGTATCAAAGACTTCATTGGGGAACCTCAAGTCATTCAGGTGATATAGCTTGTTTCGGAATTGTTTTATTTTATCAAGTACTTCCTTTAGTGGTTCATTGTTACCATCTGTAAGATCACTTATTTCCGATAAATGCAGGAGAGAACAACAACATGTGATGTCTAGACTTTCAACACTGTCAATTGGATCATCTTGGGCAGGCCATAGATATGCTTTTATAAAATGCGGGGAAATTTGCTTTTTATGCTGCTCAGCTATCGCAAGCACCTCTCTGAATGTTGAAACTTTACATTTTGCTGTTGTAAATAACATTAGTGTCTTTCGAAAAATAGCATTTCCTTTCTCTGCTATAAGCATAAGAAGTCGTATGAAGTTTTCTTGTTCTGGATCAAGAATTATACCTAAAATGAATAATGCACTTACAGAAATGTGTATTACCTTAAATGAGTATACAGCCACTTTTTCATATAAGTAGATTATTTCCTACACTTGATCCAAACGTTGTAGGAAAACAATATTCTTTGAAACATCTCAATCTTGCAGTTTGAGATCTACTCGTCTGGTGGGAAAAAATATGTCAAATATGTCACCAAAATGCGCCTTTTTATAATTTTATATAGTAGAAAGGGCAACTAAAAGTATTTCGAAATGAAAACAGTTCTATACAGATTTCACTGCAAATGAAATAGCCACTAATAAGAGGTGCAACTTTGAAAGACTTGTATTGTCAAACCTTGGCCCTCAACATGTACATCCTGCCCATTCAGTCCCGGATTTGGGACTTGTGATCGTGTCCTTATGGGTCCATCCATACCAATAGTAATTAATTAGTTCTACAGCATAATGGTTTCAATAAGATGATAAGCTCTGATGAAGAAAAAACCAATACAATAAAGATAGATAGATAAAAAAATCCTTTCAATTGATTAGAGTTTGTCAAAGGAATTTTGGCATATACAATGGATCGGCAAAAAACTCTGTTCTTAGAATATATCTTTTTTTAGATTCAATTTAAATTGGATTAAACTAATAATTTTACATCAAAAACAACCTAATTCCTATTCAATTATAGTAAACTACAAGGGAAACCTCATTTTAATACTTGTCTTCCTAGTGAATTATAGTAGAAACGTTTTTGAAAAATTTGAATGCAGCATTCAAGAATATCTTTTATTGTACAAATAACCCCAATATAATTTTCTATCGGTAAATGTATGTAAACAAGACTTCAACTATTTTCATAATTGTTGCCTTCATTTGACATAAAAGTGCATTTTTGAAGAAAAGAGTAATATCAATCATGAAAAAGTTGTCCTTCAGCATCAATCGACCAACTAATTAGTTTGGAATTATGGAAAATTATAAAATCCTGTTTCTTTTTGTTGAGTTAATGGAGGTGAATTTGAGTTCAGAGTGATTAGTCCAGATCCAGTATGTTTCATTGGAAGAGGATTCAATTTGATTTTGAAATATCATTTATGTGCTTAAATATGGTACCCTAAAATCATTACCATTAAAGATTTAATGAGCTATAGACTGCACAGCCTTTCTTTTTATGATTATTTACAGTGACACCATTTTTTACATAATGTAAATAACTAAAAAAAGCTCTTCAACAACAGTATAAATCTTAAACTTTCAGAAAATAATCATTATTTCTTTCACCCTTGGTTTCAAGAAGAATGCCATGTTACTTACGTTAAGCAAGGTATCCTGCTTTAAAAAAGAGCTTAATCACATCCCTCTTAAATTCAAATCTTTAACTATGCTTATACCATAGTATGTACAGTATCTAGAAGCTCTCTCTCTTTTTTCTATAAGAATGGATAAAAAATCGATTTGGATGATATATAGTTTTGAATAAAACATATATCATCCAAATATTATTTTTGCCAGATATTGTTTGAATAAACTCAATCAATTTATGAAACCTGTTTCACATTGAAACATTTTAATTCGCGTGTTTGTAGTTGAAAAAAACAACAACCACAAAAAGTAGTTTGTTAAAAAGTAACATCATTATGTATAAACAACTGCAACAGCTAAATGTGAGAGATGCTTTTTGAATAGAGTTCAATTAGTATGCTTTGTACCAAACAATTGAACAATTTTATGTACAAATCTTAATCATGTTTTAATAACCAGTCTTGTTGACTAATGCTCTCATTAACACCCTGTAACCAAACATTACTTTTTAAAGATCAAATCTGATAAAAGACTCACAAGATAGTATTTGATTGATTTGAATTGATTTGGTTCAGCAAATTCCATAGGCATAAAAAAGTACAATGTAGTATGTAGCGGTAGAGACACTGTGTAATAAATACTGGTCTACAAGAAAAAACATTAAAACGATTATCTGGCTGAGCTAATAAACATGTGTTTACTAATTCCCACCCCTCACCAACAGATGGGCAAAACCAAAAAAAAGGAGAACATCATAGATAGATATGAATAAACAGAAAGTATATGAAAACAAAACGAAGAAAAGAAAATGTTTGTGATATGTTAAAGCCATAGGTCAACAAGTGTTAAATATGCATGTACATTGGGTCACCAAACATGGAATAATCTCTTTGTGGCTAGCAGTTATGATATAATTATGGTTAAAAATATGTTGACTGCTATATAATGTAAAATGTATAGTATATATTTTGAAGACTTTAGATAATCATCAAAGGGAACCAAACATTTTGTGAGATAAAAAAAATACACTCAGTCAAACAATGAGTAAGCTGTAACAATAATTATTGATGGCCGCAAGCTGTTGACAGAAAAAAAACACCTAAAACAAAGCAAATTATAATTTACTTGTAAACCTATGTGTACAGGTATATGATTATTGATATCACTGATCATAAATAGCACTTCAATATCAATAGTTTAAAAGCGTAATTTCCTTAATATTGGATATGTCCTGTCAGGAAATATGTAAAGTGCCGGTGATCAATGTGATAATAGGTGCTATATAAATGTTGGGTCATTATTATTATTATATATCTTAAGGTTATTGATTTACTTATGTACAATAATGTGATATACATGTGGATACATGGTTAAGCTTGATTTTTCCAAATCTAGATAAAATCTTAGCTACATGTACCACTTTTTGTTTCTTAAAATTTTACTTGATAATGATAATGATTTTCGTGTCTAAATCCTTGTTTCAGTGCACTATTAGAGCTACATGCTAAGACCATTAGAATCATGATTATAAAAACATCACTTTATTAATTCACATTGAGCAATGTTACTTTCACTTTCACTTTCCCTGTTTCTGGGAAATGACTACAGCATTCTGTTAAAAGCCTAATATAAACAACTTAAATCTGTTCCTGAGGAAATTTATTAGATCCTTTTATCCAAACTAGGAAGTGGTCTGAAGTTGATCGTAGCAAAGAAGGGTCGAAATAGATATAACGAAATGTAAAAAACTATACTTTTGATAAAAAGAACTTCACTTATCTAACTTTAATATGTGTTTACTTTATAGGGGGCAAAGGTGGAGGGGGAGGGGGGGGGGGCATATTGATAAACTGCTTTACAGTTGCTAGGATGCCCTTTATTTCTCATTTCTATTTTGCTTTCCTGGGTGTAGACAATGAACCAGGGCTGGACGATTTCCATATTTTTGAAACCAAACCAGTGCCTTTTTTTATCAATTAAGGAATAAGATGATCAAATATTTTTACATTATCATGTTCATCCAATGCCACAGTCACTGACAATTTAAAATTCTCACATAATATGCAGTAACTTTCTTCTTCACTTAAAGGCGAAAGGGATTAAAATTACCCAGCTTCCAAAATAAAATGTCAAAGTTTGTTTATTTGCAAAAAAATGTTTTATTGTCTTTCAGTGCCAAAAATTCTAAATAAAACTACAGAAATTACTAGCAAGCAATGTATATAACACTATAAAAATGAATAATTTATCTAAAATATGCTGTAAGGCAATTGTCTTGAAGTACTTGTAAGTAGATACATTTCCATACATTGAATGGCCAAATGGTTTAGCCCTTCAACTGTTAACATTATCTGTTTGTACAATCATGCAAGTGTGCTTGAGTACAAAAAAATAACAAGTCATAGTACACCGTCAGAAAATATAGCGACGGTTAGTATTGTGATATTTAGTGATAACATGATGGAATCAACTTTCGATTCAGTACTGCTAATACATACCTTACTTGCTAATATTTACATTAATAGTGATGATAAGTTGAAAATGGCATCACACATTTTTATTATAATTGGTACAACTAATTTAATTTTGACACCATTTTTCCAGTAAAACTAAATAAACAGTTAAAAAAGTGATGCATCATTTATATAAATTTGATAACAACCCCTCAAATTAAGCATCACATCATAGAAATAAGCCTTAGGTTTTCTTATGATCACAAGGGTGCAGCACTGGTTTTCGTTCTTCAAATTTCAAGGCCTATTAAAGCTATTCATAACTAAATATATTAATAATATATTTTTTTATTTCGTTACAATTTCACCCCAAAGCTGACGTTTACAATACATAATAATGTAGTATTGATGATAGCCAGGCAATTTATGTAGCGCCTTTTTAAATAGAAATAAGTTTTTCATTTAGAGAGACTCTTTTCCTATACTAGACAGATTTGAGAGACAGGGTGCTACAGTTTAGTGCTCGTGACCTATACTCTGTTCTACTGTATATAATAATTATGATTCACCTTCTGCCCCATAAGATATGCCCCCTTGCTCATTTTGATCATCCTGTGGATGAGCTTGATACTCATAAGGTATTCCAAAGCAAATATCTCCTGGATTCGAAATTCTCATTGGGAAAATTCTTGCGTTTGTACCCTCCTCTTTGTTCATTTCATCAATTGTTCGCTGCAAGGGAATAGAAACCGAGAATCGTTGATCACCTTCTTTGAAACTAAAGGCATGTGTACTGATGGCTTGTACCTTGTTTTCTTTATCTGGGAGGGTTGTTATAACAGCACCACTATCACCACGCCTAGTAAAATATCTCTCTCCAGCATCTCCTTCATCATCGTCTTTGTACAAAGCTTTTTTTAAAGCTTCTTCTACTAAGTTAACTGGAGATAAACATGTATTAATGTGATCTAATCTTGTAACTATCACGTCACGAAAAATAACTGTTTTCCCATGCAAATTGGCCGTTTCTTTTAGACTATGTCTTACGACAATCCCAAAGGTCAGCTTGGTGCTTGAGCCAATTTTTTGCACTCTTTCATCTGTAAGTATTGTCAACATATCATTATATATACCACTTATTACTATGTCATTGTTTTCTGTTTTCTTGTAATTTTCTTCAATTTTCTTTTTTGCCTCATCTAATAGTTTTAAGGCTGTGAAGTCCTGTGTCTTGTTACAGATGGTTGATTCAAGATCTGGTACATGATGTTTCCTAAAGTGGACTTCCCCTAATAAGAAGGAGCTTCCTTCATTGTGTTTATCTTCATAGAAATGAGTTTTAAAGTCAACATTTGTGAAATCTTCTCCATGGTTAGTTGTAGTAACTAGCATGATATCTTTCTCAGGTTCTTCAAGAAGTACACCAAGTGTCTGGTGGGACCTTTTTTTCCCACTTTCCAGAAGGACAGAAGGAATACATTCTTCTTCGAATTCTAACAATGTACATCGCTCCCTGATTATCGCCAGATCGTCTAAAGTCAACTTCTCTAATTTGTCATCTTTTAGCAAGCTCATTGCATTTGTAAGAAATGAATGCACTTCATCCATTTTACCAACTACTGTTTCAACCAAAAGTTTCATTTCAGAACCAGAGAGAGAAGCGGAAATAATGTTTTTGTTTCTGAAATAAAGCAATAGATAAACATGTATATATTTTCCAGTCTTATAGTTACACAAGTGAATGCAACTTTATCGACCAATACAAGAGAAAATTTAATCTTGTATATCAGATTATGATTGTAATGACAAGTAGGACTCTTTGCATACAAAGTTACGATAGTAGGCTATGTTGGTTGGACCCTCTGCCGACACTTTTGCATCATTTAAATCTTTTTACTCTTTACAATATTTAATTATCATTATTTTATTTTCAATATTCAGGTACACACTTCTAGTTTGACCTCTCTCAAAGATGCTTTTAGTTCTATCTTCAAACAATTATATAATCTAAAGGAGGGTTATTGAAATATATGGTGCTTCTACATTGCTGCAAACCAGGATCACCAACATTTGACATCAAATTAAAAATTTATTTTGTTTTCATTTAAAAAAAAGTAAATTTACCCTACTAAGTCATCTTCTAATCTCCTCAAGAGAATGTCCGCCTTTTCAATACGTGTTTTTTCATCAAGGATCTCACCCGGCTATAAGTGAAATAAATGGTATAAAAACAACACAATAATAAGATAAAACGGTGCAGAATGTAACATTAAAATACATAACAAAAATAATGTTGACAATAATAATAGTGATCATTATTATATACAAATAATAACTATTATTGTAATTATGAAAATCATATGAACACAAAAATGAAATGATTATAAATAACATGAGCCTGGCACTCAGATTAAGATTTAGATTTATTGTACATGTAATAATAATATACACTTTTAATACAAGAAGAGTGATAGGAGACTTACAAAGCTTGGTTTATTTCAATTTCTAGGAATTTACCTTGTAAGGGAATAAAAGCGGCTCAATCTGGGTCTTCCCTCCAACCTTTTTTTCTACAAACAATTAATGACCAAAAAATATGAAAAATGGATGAAGTATCCTTGGTGTTATTATTTTGATAAGAAACATGTCTTGCATCAGTACATAAATCATAGACAAAAGTTTTACTATAAGTTATTTTGCAATGAATAAGGATTAAACTGAATGTATGCCCTTTTTGATGGTTACAATGTTAGAGATGACAGGTACTTTACATCTACTTCTTTGCACTTGTAAGGTCGAAAAGAAGTAGTGCCATGTTAGTTTAACACCTGATGATTAAGTATAATTCTTCTTCTTAATTTCTGTATATATTGCTAGGTTGTTATTTTCGGTACATTGTGAGAGATCAAGATTTCGAGAAGATATTGAAAGCTATATGAAATAAATCTGTCATCTTTTCGGTTATTTCAATATCAAAATTCTAGGATGGAGGGGAAGGGTATGTCATGTTGTCACAGATGTATACATATTTCTACTTATTTCTGATAGGTACTAATTATTTCAATTATTCCTATTTTTACACAATGTATACCTTCAGTTGTTCCACTTGTCTTGAATTTATCTGATTCAGGCTCCTTTTCTTTTTCATCCTCTCTATAGCCTTTCTCCATTTTGTCTTTTTCTTCTTGATTTATTTTTGCAGCGGTCAATTTATTGTCAGCTTCTGCTACTTTAATGCTGGGTTCAACTTTTGCCTTTTCACTCGATTCTTCCTTCTTTTTTATTTCTCTTAAGTTGCAGTCCTCTTTATCATCAGCATTCGAGGACCTCGTATCAGCTTTAACATATGGTATTTTCCTTGTTTTGTTAAACCCTGGGAGTGAGAGCTGTGGTTCATCATCTGGGAGGTCAATGAAATCACTTAACGTGAACACATCACTGCGGACATCTATGATGTCTGTGTTTGGATCTCGGGTTTTAGAAAAATCAAATGTTTCTACAATATAATTATAAAATATGCACATTAAAGTTAAAACTTTAAATAACAAGTCTTAGAGTCAAGACTCTCATAAATAAATGTTGATTCTAAGCACCGCTGCCTGTGTGGGTTTGTGTTAGGCCTCTTCCTGTTATATATTCTCTAATGAAGTCATAAATAGAAAGATGAATAACTATATGTCAAGTATGTTTAAACGCAATTGAAAATGGTCGAGTATGACTCTATGATTAAAAGTTTATTGCTTGAATCTTCTAAACGAGTATAGGTATACTGATAGACCTGACACAACCATTGCATTTCGTTCATAGCTACAAGTATAAATTCATATGTTTGATTACCAAACATGAATAATAAACAAAGATCCAATTATTGTAGTTAATATATCACCCCGAGAATGACTCCCCTTGAATAGCTAGATAAATTACTAGGCAATTGCTTCTGTAAAATAAGTTTAGATCTGTAGAAGAACATTCATGTTTCCCCCACACAAGAAAAAACAACCCATTCATACTCATAGTCGGATATTGACCAGTTGTCAAAACAAATCATATCTAATTGTTACTTTAAATAAGGTAATTTTACCTTTTATTATCATGAATATTTTTTCCCAATTCGCAATCATGGCAGCATCTTTCTGATCCTCAATCCTTCTGGCTTCCTTCTGCCTGGCTAACTTGTTTTCTTGCTCTTTTGTCTTCTTTGCTAATGCTTTTCCAAGCAATTGTGTTATTCTCTCTTTATCATAGTTAATAAAAAAATATTGGAATATTTCTATTTGTTCTCAACACAACAATACTCTTCATTAACTACTTAGAATTTGATAAATTGTAGGACAACAACTCGTTGTTCCACTTTGAATGGACCTTTCAAAAGAACCATTTGACAGTGAAGGATGTACTATCACTAGGTTGCAGTGTGTGGGCACCTTACCTTCAACTGCATCCATCCTCTTTTCGTAGTCTTCCCTCTGCTTTGCCATTTCTCTTTTTCCTCTCTCTACAATGATACATATTATATAAACGAGTATCAAATGGGGTAAAATATAGTTTGTTTAACAATAAACATAAATGAAGGGTTCCTAAAAATGTTCTTAATGATAAGAGGTTACCTTCTGTGTCTTTAATTTTTCGTTCATATTCTTCCCTCTGACGTATGATGTCTATTTCAAGCCCTTCGCTTATTCTCTCTTCTTGCTTCTGTAAGGGAACTTTGGTCAATGGCAGAGTTTTATATGCAACTATCTCATCATCTGGTACCTTTAGATATGGGTTGATTTGAGCCAGTTTATTGAATGATTTTTGAACCTCATCATAATGTTGATTAAAATCATCATTATTGAATCTCAGTTCATTAAAATTACACAGTTTGTTTCTGAATGTTTTTATCTTCTCAAGTTCGTTTCTCAATAGTTCATGGTTACCATCAGTAAAATCACTTATTTCTGCTAGATTCAACAAGGCGATACATGAAATAATGTCTAGTTTGTCTACACTATCAATTGGATCTTGTTGATCTGCTGGGTCAGGCCATAAAATATCTTTTACAAAATGTGGTGTTAGCTTTCTTTTATATATCTCAGCGATGACCAGAACTTCCTTAAATGTATTCACTTTACGTTTCGTTGTTGTGAAAAAAATCACAGCCTTCCTAAAAAGAACGTTTCCTTGCTCACATACTAACAGTAAAAGACGAACGAAGTTTTCTTGCTCTGGATCCAGAATTATGCCTAAAATTATAAGTCATGGATAATTCAAGATAGGGACTGCTGCGCATGTATGGAAGAAAACTTATTATAAGGATTGTTCAGAATTATATTTTGATAATAAATGTGTCTAAAAAAATGTTGAGTTTTTTTTTCATTAAAGGTAAGAACAGTCTGAGACAGCTGTAATTCGTTTTAATACTTTTTATCATCCACGGAAATATGAAAAATTCTTTGCGGCAATTTAACATGGGAGTCTGATCTAAAACATGTTCTGACTAGATGTCCGATGTTGAATTCTGTTAGAGTTTTTTGAAAATGATGTATTTTTCGTAAACCATTTATGAAAAAAATATTGAAACCTTTTTCTATTTGGGAAGTTTTTTTTAGATATTTTATAGAAAAAACATTTTTTTTTATAATTCAATTTGAAAAAAAGTTTTGATATTCTTGATATCCTGTACAAATTATGACTACACAAAATAGCCAAAAGTCGTGTAACGATTTCTATAAAGAGGAATCTGCAATTTCCCATAATAATGATAGAATTTCGATTTGAATCATTTATAAGGCTTTATAAGAAAAGTATAATTAGAAGAAACATAATAGAGAGATTTATAAAGAAATACTTATTAACCACTCCCCCTCTCCCTTCCTTGCTGTTTCACCATATTATAGTTTAGTTAGTTTTCAAACCTTTGTATTCTGCCTGTCTGTCGCCATCCTCATTTACAGGTGTCTTGTTTTGTGGTTGGTTTTCTGTCGGCATATCCATGCCCCCCAAAAGCTTCAAAGCACAGAAACTAGTTGTGTTTGGATATCTAATGGGGAAAGAAAATGAAAATCAGGCTGACGCGATTATAATGGAATTTAAATCTACGAATTAATTTAAATTGTTATTCTGTAGTGCAAAGTGTGATTCAACATTTCTAATCAATAAATAGATGAATGTGATGCCTCTATTTAGAATTAAGTGTTTTTAAAAACGGTACTTTTTGGTCTGTCTGTCATCATCCAATTCAATTGCCACTATTTTGTTAATAGTGTAGACATATATTTTTTTGCCATTCTGTAGTACAATCATTAATATGTTCTGGTGTAACTTTATATGCAAACCAAAACTAGGTTCCTTAATGCAAACCGCACACTATATCCGAATAGCTATATCCAAAAAGACAAACGGATTAAAAAAAAATAGTTATTCGAAAAGTATATTTGTAACTTTGACAGTGTTTGAAATAGACATGTTCCAAAAAGACACGATTTTAGACATATAGTCGCAAATTGAGTAAAAGGAACAAAAGTCTTGAAGCACTTTAATTCCATGAGGTTTTGATGCGGCTCAATCTTAAATTTTTATATAATCCGATTATTTGTATTTTTGAATTCGATAAAAGGGAGAATGAAAATGCGACGGATAGTGGCACGAGTTTCCATAAATTTGTATTTATGTTATCATCGCGGTTGTTTATTTAGATAAAGCAAGATGGTATAGGCTCTGTGTTTAAAACATAAAACGCTCATGATCTTTGGTTGACAGTTTATAAAATTTAGGCGTAAGCCAACATATCATGTATTGATTAACTTCAGAAGTTATTTGCCTTTCTTTTGCATTATGTATCTCCGTAGTATAAGTATGTAGCCTAAATTACCGCCAAGTTAACCACAAGCGCATTCTTGATAATCGCTAAATTTATCAGCTTTGACATGGGATTAAAATCATTGAACTGAAACATACATATTGTATCATTTTTGTATCCTGATGACATTTGCTGAATAAAATAAAGTCAAATAAATCAAACCCCTGTGAAGCTGAAATGTATGGGTTTTTTTCACCTGTTTTTTCAATTGTCGATGCTGCATCTTATATGAATTAAACTTAAAAGTATTTTTGATATTGTTCTGATATGTTACCATGATTAATTTGTCACTATTACAAATATTCCCACAGGTTACTCATTCAACAAACCCATCCTAGGAGAGGTGGGGGGGGGGGGGGATGCCTGTATAGATTGCAAGAAATAATGTTCCCCAAAAACTGGATATCTTAATGAGTTACTCATATTTGATTGTCTAAAGGCTGAAAAGGCCAAAAGTTCCCAATGAATGAATGCAATTATTAATTCATACAATAATGTCAAATTGAAGCTTATATATATGTTTAATACCAGTAAATTGAAGTTACTTACCAATCCCCTTCCAAATCAAGTTGTCTTTCTCTCACAGACATTTGAACAACCTAGAATTATGTGTAACTTAAAAAAAAGTATAAATAGCATATGAAAATCCAAGTAGTCTTTCTAAAAGTTTTCTATATATTATAAGGATCTTTTCTGAGTTACAAAGTCATGACACTAACTGATAACAATTGTGTACAACTAAAAGTGCCAGAGGCGTTTTATGTTCAAAAGAAAAATCATATCATTAGAATTTTTGTAAAGCAGAATTATTCAAATCTTTACAGATATCTCGGTGGCAAGTTTAAAAGAGTTTGGATTAAAGGAATTTTAACAATGGTATTACCAAACTCATGAATTTCTCCAATAATATTTGTGCTACAATGGTTTAATATTTTATTTGCATTTAATATGCCTTGCAAGGAAACTATTTATATTGCGCTGAATGTCAAAATGTATTTTTTCTTAAAGGCGCATATCAACTAGATTAGATATACTGAACAAAAAAAGAAATGCATAATTATGATTTCTACGTTATCTAGAAAGTGTAATTCTGAGTGGCTCCATTTTACATATTTTAGACAGCTGGAAGCTTTTCTATCTATTCGACGCAGAAAAAACTATGCTTTTCTCCTAGAATTCTAG
>JAVSBT010080552.1:0-16223 GCA_033118115.1 Pharyngocirrus eroticus
AATTCAAATTAATTTGAGTGACATCAAACTCTGGCTAAAGATGTCCTTAAGCCAAAAATATATACTTTTATAGCATTTGTTTTTATAAAGAATGATTATTTGGGACATATGTTGGTACATATCAAAAAAAGCAATTAGACCCTCATGACGCCTTAAAATGAATGTTTTCAAGAAACATTTTTCAAATTTCATTGTTTTATTGTATATCTTATAAAATAGAATGTATGATTTTCCTACGCTATTTTTATGTATGGGATGGATAATCCATGTCTGTGTTGCCTAAAATAAAAATGGTGATTATCAACAATGTTTCAGAAATGGTCTCATAGATGGAACCCGTCAGCGACTAGTGAAATTAGACTCTTATGAATCAAAATGGCATGCAGCATGGGACAATTGTGCTGTTGGAGAAGTGCAGGTATGATCCTTTATGCTATTATGATAACAACTCATGGGTGTTCTCTTATATTCTAAATGAGAGGCACTTGTTAGATACTAAAGTGAATAAATTACATATTTTTATTTCAGATAATTATAGAAGATGTAGATGGATCTGCAAATGGTATAGAATGTGCCTCAAGAAATGACCCACACATGAGAAGCTTTGATAAGCAGTGAGTTTTTTTTTTTCTTCAAATGTGCTGATATGAATGCCATAATATTAGAAAAGTGGAAGAGTCAAATTGTTGTTTTTCTTTCAAACTGTCCCTATACTTTGAAAAAAAATCTGATCACAATATTTGAATTCTTCAGTTTTCCCTAACCATTCTATTGCCTACATATCACTGCATCATAAAATAAATATATTTTCACTGCAGCAATTATGACCATCATATTGCAGGGGAATACATTCTTTACAGGCATACAGAATTGCCTATTCAGGTAAGTGTCATAGATAGTGACATAGATGGAGACAATACCTGACAGGCATTATTTTCTCCTATTGGTAAAAAAAGTTCAAAAAATGAGATAGTTAACTATTATTTTCATCAGTACATGTACAAGTGAAAAGAAGTAACCGAATACACCCTTTCTACTGACGCTTTTAGAGTGCAGGCATACATATACATCAATGCCTAAGAATTATACTCACGTATTTGCAGTAACATCAATTTCCTGGAAATTTCATTTCTAAATACTTGAAACTGTTATCTACATTCTGTTAAAGTCTAGAGTTGGTATTTTGATTATGAAAGGAGCAGATTTTATATCAACAATTTCTATTAAAAAAACATGTACATGTATGTTGATTCTCAAACTATAAACCTGTAGTTGCAAATGAATTCACCAAAAACTGGAATTGCAAACACTCGCGTATTGATTGATGAAATTAAAGAAGATTCTTTGAAAATGATTTCAGCATAATGTAGAATTCCATGTGACTGGAAGGCTGCCAAGTCAATATTCAAAATTTGTATTTCAAGTTCTTTTTCTTGTTTGATAAAGCATTAGCATATATCAAAATTCATAGTTTTAGTTGGAAGTTTAGATATAACCGCATAAACTTAGATAAGATATGTCTCACATTTTGCCATTGAAAGTTTTTAATATTCTGTGGTTTATAAATTATATCTATCTATTTTGTTTTCAGGTGAACGTTTTTTTTAAAGATTGTTGGCAAGGTCACATTCCAAAGTGTAACTGTGCAGTTGCTGTCCAGGCAGGTAGAGATGTCTTGGTGTTTGATAAATGTAAATCAACTACTGGAGGAGGAGATGTGCGAAAAACTGACTTCAAGCTTGGTGCCCATGGATGTGATGGACTTGGAAAAGGACTCAAAGTTGTTGAATCTGGTAATATGTATACGGTAAACAAATACTTTTATATTTCTTTTATAGAAATATTGATAATTGTATTATATTGTGAACATTTTTTTCATGATGATGATTATTTTCATTCATATTCTATGGGGGTGTTAGATGTTGATGATGTGATGATCAAGCAAGGAAGCAAATGAATAATCTTTCTATCAATGAAACACTCATAAGAGCACAAATAGATAATTATCCATGTAAGGCATCATTATTTAGTATTCGTCAACTATTGCTACATTTTTCAACTACTCATTCATCCAATATGCAATCTTTGATCAGTCACACACGAACAAACATGATGAATAAACCCAGTAGATTGAATCTTCTGTAATAAATATTAAAAGTGAATTTTACATTACTACTCATAGGTCTACCTACCCACAGGAGGAGTTGTGATCATTAACAACAGATGGTTTTTTGATGTTGTTGTTAGACCAGCCTTTCAAGATTTTGAGAAGACAGAAGGTCTGTGTGGTAATTGGAACAATATCGGAAGTGACGATATGGATCCACGCCCAGGAAGTACCCTTGATTTTAGGAACTCGTGGAGGTAACAATGTTTAACAATGTTAATAGATGAGTGAGAAAAACACAGTATAAGAAACATTTTTTTTTGAATTCTCCTGTGGTTTTTTCAATTCTTTTTTGTGAATGTTGATACTTTTGAAGGGTTGATGGTAATGAAAGTCTGTACAGAGGCACTCCAAGACATATTTCTAACACCAATTTATATGGCCAAGTCTATTGTAAATGCAAATGTCCTAGAAAATGTGATCCAAAAGATCAAGTTGTTGAATGTGATGAAAAGATATTCGATCTTTGTGGAGGTAAGAATTTGATGTTATTTCCTTGGGTTTATCAATAATTAACCCGCGTCATTTGAATAGATAAATCCACACATCTTTAAGTGTGTAAACTACTATCACTTTCAAATATGATTAAAGATTATTAGATATATAAGTGTAAAATACAAAATTGATTTTCAAAGAATTACATGAATGATTATACAACACAAAAATAAAAGATAACAAAGTTCCTTGGAGAGAAAAAAACCCTCCAATTGGTTATTATAGAATTCAATTCTCAACAAAGAATAAAGAACAAATTAATTTTAATTATTAAATGGCCATGATTAAATCGTGTGTATATCATTGTTAGTTGATTCAGACCTTAGTGCAGCCCAAAGAGATAAATGTTGGGTCAAGAAAAGGAAGAAGAGGAATGCTCTTCTACCTGACTTTGAGGATGAAGAAGAGGCAGATTTTGATCCAGGGGTGATAGATGACACTGAAATAGTAAGTCAGCTTAAAAGTTGTTCTTAAGGGTATTTAATAGTATTTAAACTAAACAATGAATAGGCTCTAATGATGCAAATGTTATGGACTCACATTAAGTTTTTTGTTTGTTTTTAGACTCCAACTTGGCCAACATCATCAGGTATCACTGAACAAGAAGCAAGGGATTTCTGTGAAGAGGAACTTCTAAGATCAAAGCAAGGAGAAGCTTGTAAAAAGGTTTCAAATCTAGGCTACTCGCCTGAGCAGGCTGTGGAAGATTGCATATTGGATATCAAGGTAACAATAACTGTGTTTTTAATACAGAAAGAGTTTTTATGGTGATTCTTTATACAAACAGTCATAAGGCCATACCAAATTGATCTTAGTCTGGCGTTGTCAAGCAGAAAATGTGGCTGTTGATATACTTTATACTTCAACACTATAGGTGGCAGAGGCTGTACATATGGCTCTCCTGTCGACTGTGGTGCATAATCATGCATAATTTATTCACAAAAAAACATGTTTTAAGATGATTTAAAAATTTAAAAAAGTTGAAACTCAAATGTTACCCTCTGTTGGGTTCCCACGATTTACAAATCAATTTGGTATGGCCTAAGTATCAATGCTGTTTTGGTTTAGAAGCAAATGTGAAGTGTGTATCAATGGGTAGCAAAATAAGAGTTTGCCAAATTGTGATATAGTTGTAACTTTGATGTATACATTATTTCCACACTTCTATTCCTTTTTTTTAGTATACTGACAGTTTTATCTGGATTGATACAACTAAACAAAGTGCAAGTGAAAGTTGTGCCACAGCAATATTAAAAAACCTTACATTGTATGAAGCTGGTACTGACAACGGTGTTCTTAAACCGCCTGTTATCTTAAAGGACCTATGTCCAGGAGATTGCTCTGGGAATGGGGACTGTTCAACAGGTATGGATATGACACATAGGGGCTCTTGTATGTATGACACGTATAGTTTCAAGTCTTGCCTCCATATGAGTGTTTGCACAACTTTACAGTTATTTCCTAGTACTACACAACATGATTGCTATTCATCCTGATTAAAGGTATGTACAGCACACAGAACACAGCATTATCGTATTCCTATTAGTTAACAAGCAGGAGGGAGGAAATCAGTGTGGCATAATGGAAAGTAACTTAAATGATATGGGGGGGGGGGGAGAAATATATCTAACTAGGATTTTATTTATAATAATATCTTGCCATCCGTGTGGATGCATGAAAAAACCTTAATTGTTCCAATGTGTTTCTCTTTCCAAGGTTCATGCCAATGCTTTGATGGTTTTTTTGGATTAAACTGCAGTAAAAGTTATGAGGATCCACCCACAATCTATAGAGTCTTAAGAGATGGCTTGTGTGACCACAGGGCCAGAATGTGTCAATCTCTAACACTGAGAGGAGAAAACTTCTTCGATTCTTCAAACCTAACATGCCATTTACAACCAGTCCAGGTAAGTCATTTTTCAGATTCATGACACATTTAGAATAAGCTGGTATGATTGCTTACTTAATTAAGACTATCTTAAGTTAATTAATAGTTTAATTAATGATTCAAAGTCTTCAAAGTCTTCCTTGCATTTCATAACAGGTGGGGTCCGATAGTATGACAAGAATGGGTAATTCCATGCTAACTGATGCAGTGTATGAGTATTCAGCAGTGATCCGCTGTCCAGTTCCTGCATGGCCGGAAGAACTTAAAAATGATGGAGATTTTGTCGAAGGTTTCCTTGTAAGTGTAAGCAATGATGGACAAACTCCTGGCAGTGAATACCTTTTCATGAGATATGATCCAGCATGTGAAGTATGTGATACAACAACTCAGAGATGCACAAAAAAGGTAAACGTCATGGTCATTTTATGAATTATTTTGTAAATATTATTATGCATACTGAAAACAATATTCAGAATATTGATGTTCTGATGTGATGAAATTCATCAACATTTTCTTTTTTCATCTAATTTCACTGTTTGTAATTTCATTTTTCAGCATCTCTTTCATCATGTTAGAGATATTTATAATGATATCATGATGATAAAGATAAATAGTGATCATTATATTTAGAATTGCAATGATGATAATGATAGAAGAATATTCCAATGTTGACAATTTTTAATTTATTAATTGTTATTTCAGACTGATGTGTGTAAGATTGATGGATTTTGTTTTGACAAGGGCTACCGCCCTGATTGGGATGAGTGTGCAGAGTGTGACATTACAGAAACCAAAACAGACTGGACTTTGAAAAAAGGTGAAAAAAGTTGTTCTTTTTTGACACAAAGGCAATTGATTTTAAAAAAACATAAAAAAGGATTTCATAATAATTATAATAATAAGGATAATGACAGTAATTACATTTATTTCTGTGAATAGATATTTACACATGAACATAATATACATTGAATGGAAGGCTCTCAGAAAATGTGCAACTTAACTAGCTGAGTGCCCAAATAATATGGTATTTTGGCAAAACTATAAGTTTAAAGGTTGGCTAGATTAGCCAGCCTGGTGCTTATTGCATGTTTTTATAGAACAAGAGCTTTAACTTGCAGTATTCTAGTACAAATTTAAGGTTTCCTGGGTGATGAGGGAAAATTGTCACTATTTATCTTTTCCAAGTCATGGAGCACAGAGGGAAATCAAACCCTCAACTGTGTGGCCTCTAGGTACATGCTTTGTCACTGAACCACCATGCACCCATTGGATATTTAATTATTCTATTAAAATGTCATTTTCAAAGTAAGTTTTATGACTATTTTTTTCCAGATACCCAAACATGTCAATCAAGATGCCTCAATGGAGCTGTCTACAATATTGGATCTCCATATTCATGTACCTGTGCTCCAGGTTACACTGGAGTAGACTGTACTGTTGGTGAGTACCGGTTTACTGTTATTGATGAATTAATTGACATAGGCTTATCATTTATAGCAAGCAGGGTTCCATGTATTCAAATTTCAATCAACTGGTCAAATGTTCATTTGGAAAAAAGGATGATCATTCCTTTATCATTTTATAGATTTTATCAATTTATTCAAGCGTTTTACTATTTACTGATCATTCAGTTGTGAATTTATCCATTGATTTTTGATGATGGAAACTCTGCTCAGTTAACCAACCAATCATGCATCCATCCATTAACTTCTGACTTGTTAATTCATTCATTCATTCATTCATTCATTCATTCATTCAATTATTCATTCATTCATGCATTCATTCATTCATTCATGCATTCTTTCATGCATTCATTCATTCATTCATGCATTCATTCATTCATTCATGCATTCTTTCATGCATTCATTCATTCATTCAATCATTCATTCATTCATTCACTCACTCACTCACTCACCCTCTCACTCATTCATTCTTCATATACACATTTAATCCAAATCTTCCATTCAAAGACAAAATCTAAATTTATTTCAGATTTAGATGAATGTTCAAGTAGTCCCTGCCAAAATCAAGCCACATGTCACAACCATGTCAATCGCTATGAATGTGAATGTAAACCAGGTTATAGTGGAATTCACTGTCAAAATGACTTTGATTTCTGCAGTAGTTCTCCTTGTCTTAATGCGGGTGTTTGTAATGATTTAGTCAATGGTTATACCTGTACATGTGCTGATGGTTATACAGGTACACACTGTGAAATCAACTTCAATGAATGCCAAAGTACACCATGTAATAATGGAGGCAGTTGTACAGATGGTATCAACAGCTATTCCTGTTCTTGTGCTGATGGCTTTGAGGGCCCTAATTGTGATATCAATACAAATGAATGTAGCTCCAATCCATGCATCAATTCTGGTGTTTGTAATGATTTAGTCAATAGTTATACCTGTACATGTGCTGATGGTTATACAGGTACACACTGTGAAATCAACTTCAATGAATGCCAAAGTACACCATGTAATAATGGAGGCAGTTGTACAGATGGTATCAACAGCTATTCCTGTTCTTGTGCTGATGGCTTTGAGGGCCCTAATTGTGATATCAATACAAATGAATGTAGCTCCAATCCATGCATCAATTCTGGTGTTTGTAATGATTTAGTCAATAGTTATTCCTGTACATGTGCTGATGGTTATACAGGTACACACTGTGAAAATGATGTGAATGAATGTACAAGTAATCCTTGTCAGTTTGGTGCAACCTGCTTAGATCAGATCAACAGATATATCTGCAATTGTCGATCAGGGTACACTGGTCTGAACTGTGAAACAGACATAGATGAGTGTGGAAGTAGCCCTTGTCAAAACAGTGTCACTTGTCTTGACTCCATAGCAGATTATGATTGCACATGTCTTGAGGGCTATACTGGTAAAAACTGTGACCTTGACATTGATGAATGTTCAAGTAGTCCCTGCCAGAATCAAGCCACATGTAACAACCATGTCAATCGCTATGAATGTCAATGCAAACCAGGTTATGATGGAATTAACTGTGAAAATGACATTGATGAGTGCATTAGTTCTCCTTGTCTTAATGCAGGAGTTTGTGTTGATCAGGTAAATAGTTACATTTGTCAATGTAAACCTGGATTCCAAGGCACTCTTTGTGAAATCAACTTCAATGAATGCCAAAGTTCTCCATGTAATAATGGAGGCAGTTGTACAGATGGTATCAACAGCTATTCCTGTTCTTGTGTTGATGGCTTTGAGGGCCCTAATTGTGATATCAATACAAATGAATGTAGCTCCAATCCATGCACCAATTCTGGTGTTTGTAATGATTTAGTCAATGGTTATACCTGTACATGTGCTGATGGTTATACAGGTACACACTGTGAAAATGATGTGAATGAATGTACTAGTAATCCTTGTCAAAATGAGGCTGAGTGCCATGACGAGGTTGCCAAATATCGGTGTAGCTGTAACCCAGGTTATACTGGAACCCAATGTGAAACTGAGATTGATGAATGTTCATCCAAACCCTGTGCCAATGAAGGAACTTGCACTGATCAAATCAATGGCTACAGTTGTACCTGTCCTTCTGGTTATACTGGTACAAATTGTGATGAAGATGTTGATGAGTGCTCCAGTAATCCCTGTCAACAAGGCACATGCCAGAACTTGGTCAACAGCTTCAACTGTGTATGCAATGTGAGGTTTGATGGAATTCTTTGTGATAATCCAATAATCATAAATGAATGCGAAAGTAACCCATGTTCAAATAGTGGAACCTGCGTTGATGAAGATAACTCATACAGGTGCAGCTGTCCAAGTGGTTACACTGGTAATATATGCGAGTCTGAGATTGATGAATGTGCCTCAAATCCATGCCTGAATGAAGCTCCTTGCCAGGATGGCCTCAATAGATACGACTGCATCTGCAAAGACGGATTTGAAGGAACTATTTGTCAGACCAACATCAATGAATGTTCAAGCAATCCTTGTCAACAGGGAAGCTGCGTAGATGGAGTCAATGGTTATAGCTGTACTTGCGATGCTGGATATGAGGGGAATCATTGTGAAATAGATACTGATGAGTGTGATAGTTCTCCATGTGTAAATGGTGCCACTTGCAATGATCAAGTCAACTCCTATACATGCACATGCGTGAGTGGATATGTTGGAACCAAATGTGAGGAAGACGTAAACGAATGTGAAAATGACCCCTGTCAGAATCAAGGAACTTGTATTGATGAAGTCAATAGTTACAGATGCGTTTGTCAAGCTGGCTTTGAAGGTGTTTCCTGTGAAATAAATACCAATGAGTGTAAGGATGATCCGTGTGAAAATGGCGGTGTGTGTACTGATCAGGTCAACAGCTTTAGCTGTGAATGTGCTGCTGGATTTGAAGGTGACCAGTGTCAGACAAACATCCCAGAATGCGAAAGTAACCCCTGCTCAAATGGTGGAACTTGCGTTGATCAGATAAACTCCTACATTTGCAGTTGTCCATCTGGCTTCGGTGGTGATCAATGTGAAAATGACATCAATGAATGTCAGAGTAGCCCATGTCGGAACCAAGGAACCTGTACAGACAGAGTTAATGGTTACAGTTGTACCTGTCTTGATGGATACAGTGGTGAGAGGTGTGAAATTGATGTAGATGAATGTGGAAGTGGTCCTTGTGTGCATGGTACCTGTCTAGATGGGGTCAATTCATACAGCTGCTCATGCAAGTCTGGTTACCAAGGTGACACCTGTGATGTTGATGTAGACGAATGTGAAAGTAAGCCTTGTTTGAATGGAGCTTCTTGTATTGACCAAATTAACAGTTACCAATGCCAATGTGGATCTGGCTTTGAGGGTATCCATTGTGGAACAGATCAGAATGAATGTGAGAGTAACCCCTGCCGTAATAGTGGAATCTGTACAGACAAACCCGATGGATTCACATGTGAATGTACCCAGGGTTTTTATGGCAGGATATGTGAAACTGACTTTAAAGAATGTGACAGTAATCCTTGCATGAATGAAGGTTTATGTCAGGAAGAAAACAATGGTTTCAGATGCGAATGTCCAGAAGGTTATACAGGATCAATCTGTGAAATCCCTGAAGATCCCTGCAAAGAAAATCCATGTCTCAATAGTGGATCTTGTGTATCTGAGGAAAACTCCTACAAATGTGTCTGTGGACCCAATTACTCAGGAAACCATTGTGAGTCAGAGGTAGATCCCTGTTCAAGCACACCATGTTTGAATGATGGGACCTGTTCCAGATCTGAAAATGTCTTTGAATGCCAATGCAAAGCTGGCTTTGAGGGAGTGTACTGTGAGGTCAAGGTCAATCCATGTGACAGTGAACCTTGCAGCAATAAAGGACAATGCATTGAGACAAATGGTGACATCAGATGTGAATGCAATGCAGGATACAATGGCCAAACCTGTGAAATTGAACGTAAGTTTTTGACAGTTATGTTGATAACATTTAGAAGATATTCATTGAATTTTAAGAAATGGAATATAATTAAAGTAAGCACTCTCCTTTTAATGATGTACTGTGCATAAGGAAAGTTTTACTTTCAAATCTACTATTTTATGTATACTATATATAGACAACTGGTTACCAATATTGGTGAGCAATGCTAGTTGTAATACTCTTATTCATTCAATACTATTTTTTCTTCATTCTACAGTTTCAGTTAAAGCAAACCTCACCATTCATTTGGAGAACTTGAAGTGGAGTTCTGTTTATGAAAACCTCAACTCACCAGAATCCCAGATTGTCATTGAAAAAGTACAGAGCATGGTTAGTTCATCTTAGATTCTTATCAAGAATTCCCCTCATAGATTAGTATGTATAAATTGAATATATCTTTTAGAACATTTTATGAAGGAGAATATATGGTTACTTGCATTATGTTTTATTTTAATGTCAATGTCCAAACTATATAAGGTCTAATCTGTGCATTAGTGCTATAAATACTAGTTCTAAATACTAAACAGAATGGCTCTGCTAGTGCAAATGTATCTAATCACAAAATCATCAATCATATATTTTTATACTTTCATGTTCAGGCTGATGAAATATTAAAAACTATAGAAGGTTATGAATTTTTAGAAATCAACAGTCTCAGGTAAGCCATCACAATATTTATGTTTATTAATTCTTAGGCATTTTATCTTAATTTCGTTAAAAAAAAGTGAATCAGATTTTTATAAGATTTTTTTGTATTTTAGGCATGTTTTCCCTTTGCTTTTAGTATTGACAGATTGGCATACATATTAGAGAAGATAATGTGATTAATTAATTAGTGTAATGTTTTTCAAAATATGTGATTAATTTTTGTATTCTTGTAACCATTCATCCCTAACAGGAAAGGCAGTGTAATCATAGATATCACTGCAGTAACAAGCTATGGGACTAATCTCACCGATTTTAGATGGGCCTTAAGTGAGCTGGAGGGGGAAGTTGATCATTTTTTCAAAGAGGACTCCGCAGAAAACGTTGCCAATTCAAAAAGCAGTAAGTCTTTACTTGACTAAGATATCTGAATTACTCCTATGTTTATTTTGGAGTACATGTACTGTCAACAGAAGTCATACATTACATTTCAATTAAATATTTATTTTCAACTATTAATTATATTCTGTTTTGGTGCATATTTTACATTAGAGTTTTTCAAAAGATTGATAGAGCAAGTTTTTTTTAAAAAAGTGTACCATTACAAAATACCAAAAAGATGTAGATATGTTATCTTGCATATTAGATCATTGCAAAAATACCTTTAAGCAGTCTTATTTATCAATTTGTTGTTCATTGCTTATTAAAGATATACAACTTGTATATTGCAGTTGGGTTGATAGCAGGCTGTGTCCTTGGTTCAGTCTTCGGTTGTGCCATACTCATTGGAATTGCCCTGTTTTGTTACCAGTCAATTTCAAAGAAGGATAAAACTTACAGGTTTGTAGGAATGTTATAGTCACTTAATTTCAGAAATATAGGCTGTATATTGGTGTTGCACTTAGTATGTAAACTGGACCCTATTAGAAAACACTTGTATAATAATTTTGCAAAGAAATAAATGAGTAATATTCAACATTCAATTCAACCAATATTGTATCAAGGCTTTCGCTTATAAACTACAATTGTTTTTATTTATTTCAGGAGTGAAGACAATTCATACAATACAAACTATAACTGTGTTCCTAAAATGGATTTGACATCAAAAATGGACCCAACATTCAGGTACTTTATTTACATTTTACTTCATTAGGTGAGAATAAAAAATGACTAATTTTGCTGTGGTCTCGTGTATAGACATTTATTAGAGGGGTAAGAAGACAGTAGAATATAGAAAGGTTTTTTTCCATTCATAGTTTGCTTTTTCAGTGCTTGTACTGAAGCCAGTTGTTACTACAGTTATTGGTTTAAGTCCAATATTTGAAACTGTAGTTCCACCAACCATATGTTGTGTAATCTTTTCAAATGTTTTTAAACGTTGACTTTTCAGGTACCATGTAAAAGATGCAGAATACCAAACAAGCTCTGCACCATCTTACACCCCTAGAAGTAGAAGTCAATCTGTGCCATATGTTAACTTTTGGGCAAATTCTAGCTACGCATCTTACTCACAGGAAAATGAACAACCGTATGGAGGAGGTGTACCAAACAGTAGAGGAGGATACTACAGAAGACCTTCCTTGCAATGAAATGTACATAAAGAATTAAGAAAGGAGTGAGTAGCATTCTGTGTGAAAACTAAAAGCCTACAAGTACATTATAGATTTTTCTATTTGATAAAATAGAACCTGCTTGTTTTGTTATATTTCATTAAATCAGTTGAGGCCAACGTACACTTTTTGAGAATGTTGAAGAAAAAGAAAGAAAAAAAGTTGTTTTTTTAAAAAAATAATAATAGTTTATTTCTTGAAATCTGAAAACAATATCAGATACAATCAAATTCTATTCCATTATATTCGATACAATTGGCAGTGTTTCAAAACCAACATTTGATGTACACTTTAGGGGGGGGGGGGGGTCAGAAAGAAGTGCACGGTTTGTACACTTGGGTTAAGGATGAGAATTATGGATCGCCCCTAACCTGAAAGCATCAATGTGTAGAAATCCTTGAAATACATTATATTATATTTTCTGAACCACAACTTTATTTTTGAGTATTTACCCAAAGAAAAAAACAAAATAATATTGCACCCTCAACCAAATTGCAAAACAAATCACAAAATCGCAACATTCTCACAACAAAGAACCAACTTAAGATATTGAATTACAATAATATTCTAGATTTAGAGCATGCATTTAGCTTAAAATTTGTAATTTTATAGCTTATTTCTTAACTAATGTGTATAATTATTTATTACTTTTATAGCTCAGAAATGTAGTAAAAATTGGAAAAGCTTTTACCCATTTTTGTGATTATATTTTGCAAAATTCAAAAAGCAAATTTTTACTGAATGAATGAGGATCCTTTTTTACATGATGAAATTTGTATATCTAAAATAAGCTAAAATAATTATTGTTATCAGCCACTAGAGAAGTTTAACTATTCCAGAATCTATGCGGCTTCATTAGTTTTTCTATTATAGCACACCCAAGTTGACAAAAAAGTAACAAATAAAAAAATAATCATCATAATAATAATAATAAATCAAAAAAATACTACGATGCATTTGAATCTTCATTTGCCATGTACATTATTTAGTCAAACCAACAAAGCAAACATCAATGTTTTTACTTCATCTGAATGTCCATATCATGTCCTTAGATAAGAAAGAAATGAAAAGTTATCCTCAAGTGTATCTCGTGTTCAGAAATTTGTTTTACCCACTAACACACAGCAACAGCTGTACATAAATGTGACCCATCAAAACCTTTAAAAAGAAGTTTAAATCGAAGATTTGTTTCATTGTGAATTTACTCATGAAACAGGACATTGAAACAATTACTGGAGTTCAGTATTCATTCATTCATTCATTCATCATAATATGGAATAACTGTGATAGACTACTTGTTACCTCAACAAAATTCTAAAAATAGTGAAGCAACAGAATTACCAGATCAACTTGATATAATTATGTTATTTTATTGAGTAAGTAATTGAAGACCATGTCTAGTACTGATATACGAAAAAGTCCATTACTGGACAAAAAAACTAGAAATAACATTCCAGAAAAAGGAGATATCGAAAACAAAAAGTCTGATTCTAAAACTCTTGGAAAGGGAAAGAAAGTATTATGCACTATAGTACTATTTGGATTGGTGTCGTCTTTGGTAAGTAAAGTATAACGCTGTCTATAATTTAATTAGTGATTGTTACTAAAAAGGTGAAAGATGTAATACATTGAGGTATTTCATTTTTTAGCCATAACAAGAAAAATAGTGGGTGGGTATCAATATTATCAATACAAAATTTGTATAGTTCAAAACACTGCAAAACGAATCAGGGTATAACCCAATCAATCAGTCATAAATATAAATAAATGGGGGGGGGGGAGGGGTGTAAACAAGAAATTGTATACCACCATCTCCATTGTAGGGAATTGGCTAGGTCCAACTATTTTAGAATGGCTGTTAATGGCTCTTTTGTATTTTTCCCAAGCAATTATGGAACCTCTTTCGTCAGATATGTCTCTTTTGCAATTAAATCTAGTGATGTACGTTGTTGGCCTATTTTGTAATTTGTTCTTTTTATAATTATTCAAGTTTTTTTTTTTAACTATATCATTCAACTTAATCTTGCACATTTTCTTCTGTATCATGATGTAATTGCAGGCAATCGAATATGGAATATTTGGTCCCACACTCTATGATATCCAAGAGAAGACTGGTTCCAATGTTCAGACCTTATCATACCTCTTCACTCTGATCAGTCTTTCATCAATGTTATCAAGCTTTGTATTAGGACCTTTGCTTGACAAAGTGGATGGTTTTTTCTTGATGGGGGTAACAACAATAATTTCAAGTGTTTTCCTAGGCTTGGCTCCGTGGTTTGATAGCGTGTTTCCATTCTTGGGTCTTATGATACCAGTTGGAATCAATGCTGGAACAGTACCTGCTGGTAAGTATTCATAGATTAAGCTTATGTTGTCAAATGTCCAAATCAACTTAACTGCTCATTACTTTTGATATTATGCCTCTGAGAAATGGCACCATGTTCATGGAGTTTCAAAAAATGTTGAAGTTGTTTTTTGTTTTGTAAATTTTAATTAAAATAAAGTAAGTAATTTTCTTTTTTTTTCTTCAAGGTACCATGATGATTGCAGGTGGTCTTTGGGACCAATATACAAATTCAATGTATCAGGCAGTCAATTTGGTGTATTCAATCTCATTAGCCATAGGACCTCTTATAGCCAAACCCTTTCTACTGGATGAACCTACAGCAAACAATACATCAAATAACCTTTCGCATGTTGTGGACAATGTTTATGTTAACTCTATTTGGACAGAGGAAGAAGAATCAAAGGTCCACTATGTGTACTTGATAGCCGCTATTAATATGGGTGTCTGGGGAATTTTGTCTTTATTGACATTTTGTTGTTTCTATGGCACAATAAGGAAACCTACTCTGGATAACATGCCTCAGGAAGAAGCTGACACCAAGCCGAACACAAAGAAATTCAATATCATTGGGTACTTTTGTTTTTTCATCATGAATGTGTTTTATGGTGGTTTTGACTTTTGCTATGATGGTTACCTGTTAACTTTTGCTGTCGACTACCTCAATTGGACCAAATCAGATGGTGTTTATGTCACCCTTGTCTTTGAGTTATCAAACATTGTAGCCACATTTAGTGCAATCTTTATTGTCCGTTACATAAAACCTGAAGTCATTTTACTTATTGATGTACTTCTATGCATTGCCAGTTCCCTTGCTCTGTGTTTAACAGTCAACTTGTTTTCTTCTTCCCTCTGGATATTTACAGCTATTCTAGGTTATGCCTATGGAACAATAGTTCCTAGTAGTTTTGCTTGGGCTGAAAATGAAGGTTTGAAAGGTGGGACATTTGCTGGAGTATTTTATACAGGGCTTTATATGGGTGGCTTGGTAGTACCTCCATTGTTGGGATATCTCTATGCAGCAATCTCACCAATGTGTTATTTGTATACAACACTTGGCTGTTTTATTTCTATGCTTATCATATATATATTATTTACAGTGGTCCTTAATTGGAAAAGAGCAGGAACATTGTAGGAACAGTACAATTTTTTTTTTTAGTAAACCTAATGCAAGCCTTCAGCTATTTCATGTTTTTTATGATTTCCAAATTGTTTTTTGTATAAAACGACAGGTTAGACATAAGCATTATATATCCTCGAAAGAGTTTTCAATTTTGATATGTTTTTTGTTGAGGTATATTGGTATCATACATTCTTTGTCATTGTTGACGATCAGATCATAGCCTTTAGTTCTTATACAAAATGCTGAAAACCTGATATATATACCTTCACAATGCCACCAACAATTCAGGGCTCTCCAAGGCAGATGGGTAGCCCCCCATACACTACAGATATATCAACCAACGATAGATGCCATCAAGTTTGCTCAACTACTACAAACTGTACAAAAATTGAATGCACTACCTGCAGAGAAAACCAATGCATCTTCCTTGAGGCTTTATACATGACTCTAAAACAAGAATATGAATAATTTTATGAACACTGTATTTATCATTATATGTTTTAATGCACTTTCATCAA